>OVAP01006330.1:0-11904 GCA_900406295.1 Aurinia saxatilis
GGTCATCCAGAGATCAATTAAGGTTTTTACATACATATATGGCACCCCACTATCTACACAAAAGTTGTTACAAACTTGACTCATGTTTAAGATCAATATAGGAGTTTGGACCTAGTTTACGTTGTATGTTTACTTTATCTTTTTGCGTTTGTGTTTTATGATTTTAAATGAATATTATGTACCTTTTGGCACTATATATACACTTAGTAGGCTTTGTTCAATAATATTTAAGAAGCAAGAACCGTAAACACTCGTACTAAGCAAAAAGATATTAAACTTTCTACGCTATTTAAAGAAGGTTAAACCACTAGTTGATTGTATAAGGGTCATCCAGAGATCAATTAATGTTTTAATATACATATATGGCACCCCACTCTTTACACAAAAGTTGTTACTCACTTGACTCACGTTTAGGATCAGTATAGGATTTTGGACCTAGTTTACGTTGTATATTTTGTCTTTTTGCGTTTGTGTTTTATGATTTTAAATGAATAATATGTATCTTTTGACACTATATACACTTAGTAGGCTTTGTTCAGCAATATTAAAGAAGCAAGAACCGGAAACACTCCTATTAGCCAGAAATACTATTACGTTTCTAGGCTATTTAAATAACGTTAAGTTACTTGTTGATTGTATTAGGGTCATCCAGAGATCAATAAGGTTTCTATATACATATATGGCACCCCACTCTCTACACAAAAGTTGTTACAAACTTGACTCAAGTTTAGGATCAGTATAAGAGTTTAAACCTAGTTTATGTTGTATGGTTACTTTGTCTTTTTGTGTTTTATGATTTTAAATGAATAATATGTACATTTTGACACTATATACACACTTTGTAGGCTTTGTTCAGTAGTATTTAAGAAGCAAGAACCGTAAACACTCTTACTATCCAGAAATACTATTAAACATTCTAGCCTATTTAAAGAAGGTTAAACTACATGCTGATTGTCTAAGGATCATCCAGAGATCAATTAAGGTTTTTATATACATATATGGCAGCCCACTTTCTACACAAAAGTTGTTACAAATTGACTCACGTTTAGGATCAATATAGGAGTTTGGACCTAGTTTACGTTGTATGTTTACTTTGTCTTTTTGCGTTTGTGTTTTATGAGTTTAAATGAATAATAAGAACCATTTGACACTAAATATACACTTTGTAGGCTTTGTTCAGTAATATTTAAGAAGCAAGAACCGTAAACACTCTTACTAGCCAGAAATACTATTAAATTTTCTAGGCTATTTAAAGAAGGTTAAGCTACTTGCTGATTGTCTAACGGTCATCCAGAGATCAATAAAGGTTTTTATATACATATATGGCACTCCACTCTCTACACAAAAGTTGTTACAAATTGACTCACGTTTAGGATCAATATAGGAGTTTGGACCTAGTTTACGTTGTATGTTTACTTTGTCTTTTTGCGTTTGTGTTTTATGAGTTTAAATGAATAATAAGAACCATTTGACACTAAATATACACTTTGTAGGCTTTGTTCAGTAATATTTAAGAAGCAAGAACCGTAAACACTCTTACTAGCCAGAAATACTATTAAATTTTCTAGGCTATTTAAAGAAGGTTAAGCTACTTGCTGATTGTCTAAGGGTCATCAAGAGATCAATTAAGGTATTTATATACATATATGGCACTCCACTCTCTACACAAAAGTTGTTACAAACTGGACTAACGTTTAGGATCAGTACAAGAGTTTGGACTTAGTTTACGTTGTATGTTTACTTTGTCTTTGTGCATTTTTGTTTTATGATTTTAAATGAATATTATGTACCATTTGACATTATAAACACACTTTGTAGGCTTTGTTCAGTAATATTTAAGAAGCAAGAACCGTATGCACTCTTACTAGCCAGAAATACTATTAAACTTTATATCCTATTTAAAGAAGGTTAATCCACTAATTGATTGTATAAGGGTCATCCAGAGATCAATTAAGGTTTTTATATACATATATGGCACCCCACTTTCTACACAAAAGTTGTTACTCACTTGACTCACGCTTAGGATCAGTGTAGGAGTTTGGTCCTAGTTGTATGTTTACGTTGTATGTTTACTTTGTCTTTTTGCGTTTGTGTTTATGATTTTAAATGAATAATATGTACCTTCTGACACTATATACACTTAGTAGGCTTTGTTGAGTAATTTTTAAAAGCAAGAACCCTAAACACTTTTCATTAGCCAGAAATACTAATTATCTTCCAAGACTATTTAAAGAAGGTTAAGTCATTATTTGATTGTACATGGGTCATTCAAAGATCAATTAAGGTTTCTATATACATATATGACATCCCATTCTCTACACAAAAGTTGTTACTCACTTTACTCACGTTTACGATCAGTATAGGAGTCTAGACATAGTTTATGTTGTATGTTTACTTTGTCTTTTTGCGTTTGTGTTTTATGATTTTAAATGAACAATATGTGCCTTTTGACCCTATATATACACTTAGTAGGGTTTGTTCATTAATATTTTAAAATAAAGAACCGTAAACATTCTTTATTAGCCAGAAATACTATTAATCTTCCAAGGTTATTTAAAAAGGTTAAGCCACAAGTTGACTGTATATGGGTCATTCATAGATCAATTAAGGTTTCTACATACATATATGACACCCCACTCTCTACACAAAATTGTTTACTCACTTGACTCGCAATTAGGACCAGTATAGGAGTCTGAACCTAGTTAACGTTGTATGTTTAGTTTGTCTTTTTGTGTTTTTGTTTTATGATTTTCAATAAATAATATGTACCTTATAACACTATATATACACTTAGTAGGCTTTGTTGAGTAATATTTTAAAAGCAAGAACCGTAAACACTTTTAATTAGCAAGAAATACTAATAATCTTCCAAGGCTATTTAAAGAAGGTTAACCCACTAGTTGATTGTATATGGGTTATCCAAAGATCAATTAAGGTTTCTATATACATATATGACACCCCACTCTCTACACAACATTGTTTATTAATTGCTCACGTTTAGGATCAGTATAGGAGTCTGGACCTAGTTTACGTTGTATGTTTACTTCATCTTTTTGCGTTTTTGTTTTATGATTTTAAATGAATAATATGTAACTTTTTTACACTATATATACACTAAGTAGGCTTTGTTCAGTAATATTTTTAAAGCAAGAACCGTAAACACTCTTTATTAGCCAGAAATACTATTAATCTTCCAAGGTTATTTCAAGAAGCTTAAGCCACTAGTTGATTGTATATGGGTCATCCGTAAATCAATTAAGGTTTCTATATACATATATGTCACCCGACTCTCTACACAAAAGTTGTTACTCACTTGACTCACGTTTAAGATCAGTATAGGAGTCTGGACATAGTTTACGTTGTATGTTTACTTTGTCTTTTTCCTGTTGTGTTTTATGATTTTAAATGAATAATATGTATTTTTTTACGCTATATATATACACTTAGTAGGCTTGGTTCAGTAATATTTTAAACGAAAGAACCGTAAACACTCTTTATTAGCCATAAATACTTTTAATCTTCCAAAGGCTATTTAAAGAAGGTTAAGCCACTAGTTGATTGTATATGGGTCATCCATTGATCAATTAAGAGATCATATACATATATGACACCCCACTCTCTACACAAAAGTTGCTACTCTCTTGACTCACGTTTAGGATCAGTATAGGAGTCTAGACCTAGTTTATATTGTATGTTTAATTTATCTTTTTGCGTTTGTGAATTATGATTTTAAATGAATATTATGCAACTTTTGACATTATATATACACTTAGTAAGCTTTGTTAAGTAATATTTTAGAATCAAGAACCGTAAAAACTCTTTATTAGCCAAAAATACTATTAATATTTCTAGAATATTTAAAGAATGTTAACCCACTAGTTGATTTTATATGGGTCATCCATAGATCAATTAAAGTTTCTATATACATATATGACACCCCACTCTTTACACAAAAGTTGTTACTCACTTGACTCACGTTAAGGATCAGTATAGGAGTCTGGACCAAGTTTACTATTGATCAAGAAGGATTTATGTGTGACTTGATATTAAAGGAACACATAAATCAGTTTGAATAAGGAGGGAAAAACATATGGTTACCGTTGGAACAAGAGGGAAATCAGCACAAGTGGGAAGATGGCTTAACTTCACATGTGACCATGGGTCACTCTCAGTCCGTACAAGGACCACAAAAGGTCTCGATCCTTCCCAACTGTTGCAGCCACTTGCTTGGAGAATATCCCTTTTGTTTATCTATTTATTGTTCCATAACAACATTGTAACATAAACTGATTCAATCATCAATAAAAACAATGTTTCTCTCTTATCTATTCTCTCATTTGGTTGTTACTCACTTGACTCATTTAGTATCAGTTTAGCCGTCTAGATCTAGTTTACGTTGTATGTTTACTTTGTCTTTTTACGTGTGTGTTTTATGATTTTAAATGAATAATTTGTACCTTCTGACACTATATATATACACTTAGTAGGCTTTGTTGAGTAATTTTTAAAAGCAAGAATCGTAAACACTCTTCATTAGTCGGAAATACTATTAATCTTCCTAGGCTATTTAAAGAAGATTTAGCCACTATTTGATTGTATAAGGGTCATCCAGAGATAAATAAAAGTTTATATATACATATAGAACACACGCCTCTCTACACAAAAGTTGTTACTCAATCGACTCACATTTAGGATCAGTATAGGAGTCTTGACCTAGTTTACATTGTATATTTACTTTGTCTTTTTGCGTTTGTGTTTTATTATTTTAAATGAATAATATATATCTTTTCACACTATATATGTACTTAGTAGGCTTTGTTCAGTAATATTTTAAATGCAAGAAACGTAAACACTCTTTATTAGCCAGAAATTCTATTAAACTTCCAAGGCTATTTAAATAAGGTTAAGCCACTAGTTGATTGTGTATGGGTCATTCATAGATCAATTAAGGTTTCTATATACATATTGGACACCCTCCTCTTTACACAAAAGTTGTTACTCACTTGACTCTCATTTAGGATCAGTATAGGAGTCTTGACCTAGTCCACGTTGTATGTTTACTTTTTCTTTTTGCGTTTGTGTTTTATGATTTTAAATGAATAATATGTATCTTTTCACACTATATATATATACTTAGTAGGCTTTGTTCAGTAATATTTTAAAAGCAAGAACCCTAAACACTCTTTATTAGCCAGAAAATACTGATACGAGCATGGATGGAGCAGTCATAGAAAGCTTTGGAAGCAAGGATGTGGACAAGCTTGAACCGGAGGAAGAAGCTAAGGAGCAGCAGCTTGTACCCGAGGATGGAGCTAAGGAGGAGCAGCTTGAACCTGATTAGTTGCAAGGAGCTCTTGAGTTACCTGTTGGAGCTATTACCAGATTGAGAGCTAATAAGCTTAAACAAGCCGTTAGCACACTGCTAAGTCAGGCTGAAAGCAACCTTAGTAACAGANTACCTTAATAACAGCTTATCCAACTACACTGGTTGTGCTTCAAGCTAACTAAGGGTTATCAATGGGCGGTGTGTGTTCTTGCACTCTTTTATTTTAGTCTTTATTGCTGAAGACCATAGTTTAAATGTTCCTAGTTATTTGTTGTTGCTTTAAGTGTGTGATGTGTTTCCAAGGTCTCATTTGTATTCTCGAGGTCTTGCTTATCTATTTAAACTATGCTCTTCTCTGAATAAAATAATCAAACATTTTTTTTATCAAAATCTCTTATATACTTGTTTGATCAGAGTTTAGTGTGTAATATCTAAACTTCCTTGAATATGTTGGGTGCGTCATATCCCATACAAAAACGAGTCTCGATAGTCTTTAGGTTTCTCATCACCCTTAGAAGTATCCATCAATCCATTCTGGTTCTCATCATAATCCATCTCTACAATCCATCCAGATCCAACACACACAAATCCTTTCATCCGCTGCATCTCAAGGCAACAAGACATTCCAGAATCGTTTTACTGCTCAATCATTCATCACAAGGCCACAAGGAATCCTTCTGACCATCTACAACCGTGTGAAGTAGCATCAAGGGGCGTGTCAAGTGGTATCAGAGCCCTCTTCATACCAGGTTGTATCTATCCTTTCAGATTCCATAAACTGTTCCTGAAACTTGTTTCGTCCATAACTCTGTCAATACAAATGAGATCTGTCTGAAACCTTTTAGGCTGTTTAGATCTCGTTCTGAACTTGAAGAATCTGTGATAGATCGTTTTATTTGGATAAAAAATCTTTGACTTTTGGGCTGTTAAATTTTCGTGGTAAAACTGTGGAAAAAGATTTTTCACATTCCAAGTTGTCAAAATTAGTTTATTATTCTGTTTTTGTAATCTACGTGATGCAGAGAACTTTTGATTCTGTTTTTGTGATTTGTTCATTACAGGAATCATGGTGAGCCCTGATACCAAGTAACCATCAAAACAACAAGCTCTTAATGGAAGTTGTTACCGCCAATATTTGTGCACAAATGTTGAAAGTAATTGAGGATAAGCTTCAGGCTATGCAATTTGATTGTCAAGGCCCTAATCGAGAAAGGCAGAGAAGAAACCAGTCCAATGACGAAGATGAGGCTTCAATGAATTATTACGGCAATGCATCTTCAAGCCATAGAAGAAGAAGACGTGTAAGAGAAGAAAGAGCGCCTGAAAGTGATAACCTAGCCGATGTAAAACTCAAGGTTCCTGCATTCTATGGTACCAACTATCCTGATGTGTACCTAGATTGGGAAAAGAAGATTGAGATGGTATTTGCTTGCCAAGCATACACGGAGGAAAACAAAGTCAAGGTTGCTGCCACATAATATTATGAGTATGCACTAAACTGGTGTGATCAAATAGTTACCACAACGAGGAGAATTGGAGACTTTCCTGTAGAGACTTGGAATCAAATGAAGATACTCAGAGAAAGAGGTTTGTACCAAGCCATTACCACCGAGAGCTTCATTTTAAGCTCAGGAGTTTGTCACAAGGAATAAATCAATAGAGGAGTATTACAAGGAAATGGAAACCCTTATGATGAGAGCTGATATTAGAGAAGAGAAGGAAGCTAGTTTATCTAGGTTCATAGGAGCTGGAGTTACAACACTTCGTAGAATTGGATGAGTTACTACACAAGGCTATCATGATCGAGAAACAACTTAAAAGGAAGAATACAAGAGTTGGTTTTGGTTCAGGAAAATCAGTATTTCCGAAAGAAGCTAAGCCTACATTCGAGAAAGAATACAAGCCATTTATTCAATCTAAATTGGCTGTTCCAGACCTGAAAGGCAAGGCTAAGGAGACAAGAACAAGAGATTTAAAATGCTCAAGTGTCATGGACTTGGATAGTACCCTAGTGATTGTTCTAAGAGAATCATGGTGTTGCTGGACAATGGAGAAGTTGAATAAGAAGATGAACAAATTGAACAAGAAGCCTCTCCAGAAGATCTTGAGCATGCACCACAAGGTAATCTGCTTGTTGCGATGAGAACACTAAGTGCGTTAACTAAATCAGATGAACAAGAGCAACGAGAAAATCTTTTTTACTTGTGATGCATAGTTAAGGACAAACTATGTAGTCTTATCATTGATGGTGGAAGCTGCACCAATGTAGCTAGTGAAACTATGGTCACTAAGCTTGGTTTGGAAAGAAAGAGACACCCGAGGCCATATAAGTTACGATGGTTGAACGATAGTGGGGAAATGGCCATAAACACTCAAGTTCTGGTCCCTCTATCCATTGGAAAATATCATGACGGGGTCTTATGTGATGTGGTACCCATGGAGGCTAGTCACATTCTGTTGGGAAGATCATAAATCAGATAGGAGAGTTATCTATGATGGTTTTACCAATCGACACTCATTTGAGTTCAAGGGCATAAAAACTACTTTGCTACCAATGGCTCGGTATATCTGGATCAATTAAGCTCGAAAAAGAAGGATACTCAAGTTGGCAAACCTTCCAGAACAGTGGCCACCGAGAGAAAACAAAAAGGGAGTGATAATCACAAAACTAGTTTGTTATTTGTTTACAAAGAAACTCTTAATTGTTCCATTAACCCTCAACCGGCTTTGCGGAGTAAAATTGAGTTTCTTTTGCAGGACTTCAGTGATGTATTCACTGAGGAGAATACCCAAGGTTTGCCACCCTTAAGAGGCATTGAACATCAAATTTATTTCTTACCCGGAGCTGCCTTACCAAACAAACCAGCATATAGAAGCAACCCCGTAGAGACCAAGGAATTGGAAAAGCAAGTTACTGAGCTTATGGAGAAGGGTTATATCCACGCGAGCATGAGCCCTTGTGCTGTGCTAGTTCTACTTGTGCAAAAAAAGGATGGAAGCTAGAGGATGTGTGTTGATTGCCAACAACATAACAGTAAAGTATCGCCACCCTATACCTAGATTAGATGATATGTTGGAAGAATTGCATGGTTCTAG
This sequence comes from Aurinia saxatilis, assembly GCA_900406295.1. Classification (NCBI taxonomy): domain Eukaryota; kingdom Viridiplantae; phylum Streptophyta; class Magnoliopsida; order Brassicales; family Brassicaceae; genus Aurinia; species Aurinia saxatilis. The sequence goes on from OVAP01006330.1 coordinate 8,423, forward strand.
CATCTTTTCTAAGGTAGATCTTAAAAGTGGATATCATCAAATTAGGATGAAAGAAGGTGATGAATGGAAAACTGCATTTAAAACTACACATGGATTGTATGAATGGCTCGTCATGCCATTTCGATTAACAAATGCACCTAGTACATTCATGAGACTTATGAATCATGTCCTTAGAGCATATATAGGAAAATTTGTTGTAGTATATTTTGATGACATTTTAATCTATAACAAGAATTTAGAAGAGCATGTGCATCATTTAGAAATGGTTATAGAAACTCTTAGGAAGGAAAGGTTGTATGCCAACCTTAAGAAATGCATCTTTTGCACAGATAATGTTGTTTTTCTAGGCTTTGTTGTAAGTTCAGGAGGAATTAAGGTTGATGAGGAAAAGATCAAAGCCATCAAAGATTGGCCAAGTCCTAAATCAGTGAGTGAAGTAAGGAGTTTTCATGGACTTGCTCGATTCTATCGACGCTTTGTCAAGGATTTCAGTACTTTAGCATCTCCTCTCACAGAAGTAATAAAAAAGGATGTTGGATTTAAATGGGAACAAGCTCAGGAGAAAGCTTTCCAAAGCCTCAAAGAGAAGCTCACTCATGCTCTGGTTTTATCACTTCCTGATTTTACTATAGCTTTTGAAATTGAGTGTGATGCTTCAGGTGTAGGTATTGGAGCAGTGCTTATGCAAGACAAAAGGCCAATTGCTTATTTCATTGAGAAGCTTGGAGGAGCCACATTAAACTACCCAACATATGATAAGGAGCTGTGTGCACTTGTGAGAGCTTTACAAACATGGTAACACTATCTTTGGCCAAAGGAGTTCGTCATTCATTCAGTCCATGAGTCATTAAGGCATCTCAAAGGCCAGCAAAAGCTTAACAAGAGGCATGCTAGGTGGGTTGAATTTATTGAAACATTCCCATACGTCATCCAGTATAAGAAAGGTAAGGACTATTGATCAAGATGAATACAGGTTATGAGATTACTTTCATAAGAAGTAATCCATGAACCATTTAAATAAAAGGAGGGAAGGAGTTTGAATAATGAAGCAAGCTGATTGGTCATCCCAAACAGAAAAGAGCCATTAGCTTCTTTCCTCTCACACAACATGTGACTTCTTGGTTCAAGTGGAACCGAGAGTGTCACCATCAATCAAGACCGTTGGCCAGCTTATTGTTCTTTTACAAATAGATTGTATTCTTCCTTGTAACAATTAGCCAATTTCTGAATACACAAAACGATTCACTCATTCACTCTTCCTTATTCTCTCGGCCACAACTAAAATATTTCATCCTTCTTACTTCATCTCTGAATAGTCACTCAATCTCATTATTCTCACATGGTATCAGAGCAATAGATCCATCTATTCTCACTATTCTCTCACTCTTTCAATTCTTTACTACTTCCGCTAGCTACCTTCAAGAACAAATTCTTTAACCGTTGGGTAAAGAATTTTGTATCTGAGCAAAACTCATAAAATTCCATTCCATCCCAACATTTCATTCCTCTTTTCACCATCTCTTCCATTACCGCTCATCACAATACTCGCCAAAAGGTTTGAAAAATTCAAAAATATTTTTGGTGGCAATCTTTTATCCAACGGACAAAAGAAATATAGGTGTGTAAATCTCATCATTTCTTCATCAATCCATCTAATTCTTGTCTAATTTCAGTTCCACAAGTCTGGATTCATCAGAATCATCATTTGAAAATTTCTCAAAAAGTTTCGTCAAGAACACCCGAGAGCTAAATGGCGGGATTTCACAAGATTGTTGTCCCATTTGCTCTTAAGGGGGAGAATTATCTCACGTGGGCAAGTACTTCAAATACAGCCTTGGGAGGAAGGGGCTATTGGAAACACATTGAAGTCTCCAAAGAAGACCTCGAGATCTCGGTGAGAGCAAAAGAAGGAAGTGAAGAACTCACCGAAGAAGAAAGGAAATGGGTCCTAGAAGACCAAATGGTACTTGCTGCTCTCCAAGGGGCTCTAGAACTCTCAATTCTAGTTGCATACTCATATTTTGAAACGGCAAGTTAGTAATGGAGCACTCTCAAAACAGTCTATGGAGACACTTCAAACTTTACAAGAGTGTTTAAAGTCAAGAAAACTGTCAGTGAGCTTCACCAAAGCGATGATGAGTTCAAAACTCATGTTGGCAAGTTTAGATCCTAGTGGGCTGAGCTAGAAATGCTTAGGCCATTCACAATGGATGCTACAATCTTGAATGAGAGAAGGGAACAAGACAAGGTGTTTGGTCTACTTCTTACCTTGAATCTGGCATATAATGAACTGATCAAGCATATTCTCCGGGATGACAAACTTCCAAGCCTTGATGAAGTTTGCTTCAAGATACAAAAGGAACAAGGTCACTATGGTCTCTTTACAAAGGGGGAGCTACCTATGGCACACAAAGCTTACAAATCCGTAGAAAGGAGAAACACCGAAGAAAGAAGAGGCACATTTCAAGGGAATTGTGACCATTGCAAGAAGCCGGGGCATAAGAGGAGCCAATGCTGGTTCCTTCACCCACAACTCAGGCCAACCAGCAACCGAGGCAACAATCACAACAATCACCCGAGTAACAGCCATCAAGGCAGTCACCCGAGAGCCAACTTGGTCGGAGAAGCGAGTATCACACCAAATAAAGATGAATTACAAGGAGATATTGTGATGAAGAAAGGGGACTTGGAGGCTTTCATTCACTTTATTACCTCCCTCAAACAAATAAACTCCGGTATCTCTCTATTTTCCCAAACACCTAGTGAAAACATTATTGTAAACTCGGAAGCTAGTCTCCACAAGATTAGTAATTCTAGTTTACTTAATGATATCAAACCTATTCTAGGGAATGTAGTAATTGCAAATGGAGATAGAATACCAATTGAGGGAGTGGGGTGCCTAGAATTGTTCAATAAGAAATCACATGCCTTTTATATGCCAAAATTCACATCAAACTTGTTATCAGTTAAGAAAGCTACTAGAGACTTGAATTGCCTTGCCATTTTCAGTCCTAATGATGTGAAATTTCAGGATATTGAGAGTGGAAAGATACTTGGACAAGTAGGGACTAAAGATGAGCTTTATGTCCTTAAGGATTTATCACCAAGTTCTTCTCATTTATATTCGGCACTTCAAGTTTCTTCTAATAAAGCTTTAGCTAGTGATGGGCTGTGGCATGCTAGACTAGGACACCCTCATTCTCGTGCACTTGAGTAGTTGTTACCTAGTAGTTCTTTTGATAATTCTAGTTGTGAGGCTTTTATCCTTGGCAAACATTGCAAGGTTGTATTTCCCCATTCAACTACTATCTATGAAAATTGTTTTGATTTAGTTCATTCGGATGTTTGGACATCACCATGCGTATCTAGGGACAATAACAAGTATTTTTTTTACTTTTATTGATGAAAAATTAAAATATACTTGGATCACTTTGCTCCCTAGCAAAGATCGTGTGTTTGAAGCTTTCCAAAATTTCCAAAAT
>OVAP01006331.1:610-11904 GCA_900406295.1 Aurinia saxatilis
CTCCCGATGCCAATGACACAGGATATGTCATTTTCTAGGCCAAAAATGCGTCCGGCATCGGGTGCTCACATCAGGTGGCACCCGATGCCAGGAACATGCTCTTCAAACTTTGCCTTCTCTTCAATCTTTCTTGATCCTTTGCTTGTTTGTTCATCTCTTGATCCTTCATGCATCTTGTCCAAGTTCCACCATGTCCAAAATAACCCAAGAAGTACCTAAATCATGCAAAATTACTATGCAAATGCAAGAATGCAAGTATAAGTACTAAATGCAAACCAAAATGCATAATGTAGCTAAATGCATGACAAAGTATCAACAAATGAGGTAAAAACTAGACTAAATGAATGTAAAACAAAGGTAAAAGCAGTCCTAAAATGCAATACATTAGGGGAGGCGAATTTCGATCCATTCTTCAAGAGATCGCACAGAAACAAAAATTGATTATCTGACGTGGAAAGTATTTTCTAAAACCACGTCAGAATTACATCAGATTAGTTGAGAGACACCTAGGACAAAATCACTTAAGAGACTTGTCAATTAATATATGTAAGATTTATATTAAAGTGATGCAAACCAATAGAATTTTGCATCACTTCTATTTAAATTATGTGAAACTACATCACTTATTAGAATTGATGTTATTTTATTTTATTTGTAAATATGTAATTTAAAAACACATCACTTAATCTTGTGATACAAATTAAACGATGCAATCATCCTTTTTTGTAGTGTTAAAAGGAAACAAGGTAGGTTCAATGCAATTTTTTTTTTTTTTTTTTGAAAACTTAATGCAAATTTAATGATTCTTTTTGTCTAAATAAACAAAGAGTTGTATATAATTTTGAAATAACTCAATTAGACTTTGTTTGATCGAATACAATGCAGCCGCTGAAGTTTGTATTTCTTTCTTTATTTTCCTTATCTTCCAGTTTTTCTGTTGATGTTGATGTAATGCATGTGGTTGTCCCACTAGACTACTCCCTTGCTGGGTTATTCTGTCTAGAAATATTTTAGTATCATCTCAAATGAACTTATATGAACTCTGTGGCTTTTGCATGAGTTAGTTTATATATTTCCTCAGCATCATTACCGGATATGGTTGTTACTTAGTAGCTATACATAGCAAATAGTCAGGCCCGTGTCTACGTTGAAGCAAAAGAAACTCTGACCTACGGCCAATCATTTGAAAACAACACATAAAAGCCACATAATTATTATTTTTCTTACATTGTAAATATAGGCTTACAAAAAAATCCTTAACATCTACCTTTTAAAAAAATACAAAATAAAACCAAGACTAATCATATAACTTAAAAACAGGGTTACTATCACAAATATCATATTATTAAATTATCGCTACTTTAATATTTTCAATTAAATTTACGGGGAGTTAATTTTTTTTGTATGAATTTATAAATTTGTTGATAATTCCAATTTCATTTACACACGAAAACATTAAAAGCCTTTTATTTCATTCGTATATATTATATAATTTGGTTATTTCGTCCATCAAAATATAACTAATTATAAACGTTGGTTAGAAAGCTTGATAGCAATTTTGTAAGAAAATGATGATAAAGGAAAATATGTTTTAATTATTTTTAATCAGTTTGCTGATTGATATTATTTAATAAAAAAAATAGATGAATCAAAACATTTTTTCAAACACCGCCTAGGTCTCTGTTTCCCTTGGCACGGCTCTGTAAATAGTGTTCCTACAGGGCATAATGTCATCCACCTATGCGTATATGTGCAGGGTTTGAGTTGAAGAGTCTACATGACTTAAGTTGCATCACAGTTACATATACATAGCCGTAAGAGCTAAAAATTCTTAGATTTTTGTCCGTGTACATGAATGTCAGATTTTACTACCGATCTCCTTAGTTTTGGTTTAGATAGGTTTATCTGATTATTTTGATTCGACTATAATATGATGTGATTTTTTTCAGAGAATACCTCTAAAGGGCCATAAAAAATGAGGACGATGTTATAAGTGAGATTTTAGGGTATGATGTTGATGTGTCTTCTTCATAAGAATCAGTGTATATGGAGTTGGATGTTTTGTTAGCAGAGCAAAGGCTGGTAGGAAGAATATAACAAACTACAAGGTAAAGGACATGATGATTTTGCAGCTGAGCTGAGGGAGCTTGGGTGGTCCGGAAGTGTGTCATGTAACAATGCACAGATATATTTTGCAAAACGCTCTTTTAGTACATGGAAATCAACAATCCAATCACTATTTGACTACCTCAAATCTCCTTAATTACTGTTAGTTTCACTCCACAATCGTTTCCTCCTTCGTATATATCAAATGAATTTTGTAACAACTATACAAAATACTGCAGTCCAAATATGTGAAACAGATTACATGATTTAGTTCATTTCGTATTTATAGTTAGATTAATTAATTATTGGTTTTAGACTTTTAGTGAAGTGAGGACGGAGACCACATTCCACATCACAATTCTGTGAAATGTGAAAGAACAATCTTAAGTCTTAACGCAATTACATTCAGTGTAACAACAAATAAAAATAGAAGAAAGCAAAATAATATAACACCCATAAAACTTTATTGGAAAAAAAATTCTTGAGATATTTATAAAAAATAATACCATAAAAAATATTATCAAACGTATATTCAAAATCATGACCCGTCCGTAGCGCAGGATGAACCCTAGTTATATATATGTAAAAGATGAAAGGCACTCCATAGCAATGACATGTGACTCTCTATGAATATGACACATGTCCTCCTCTCAAATTAATGACAATTAAAGAAATTAACAAATGTGTGTGTGCTTGTGCGTGTGCGTGTGTGTGTGTGCGTATGTGTGTGCGTGTGGCTCAATTAAAAATAATTGGTAATTATGTTCACAAAAATATAAATAATTAAGTCGAAAAGTTAAACGAATAATAAAAAAGACATGTGTCATATTTTTAAGTTTTTTTGGCAGCATAGCTCTAGCGATACTACGTAGGATTTCTTGTTTCTTAAATGTATAATAGATATATATATATATATATATAGTGAACATAATTAATTTGGATTGTCTACAACTCCGAGGTATTGAATAATAACGCACAAAATAGTGCTGGTTAGAGGGTTTATAAGACTCAAAAAAGCAATTTAACGAATTTAAACATGTGCGTAGGGTGGGTTCTCATTGAGTTACTATAATTAAGAGAATGCCATCAACTAGTCCTTCATGTCAAATTTTCCTTCAAGCATGCTCTTGATTTGATTGATTATGTCTTTATTACTCTCAATCATGAACATATCATCTATATATAAACAAAACAGAATGTACCTCATTTGAAAGTATATGCATTTATCACATTCATTGATGTTGAACCTATATATGACATCTTCATGTTGTCAAACAATTTTATGTCATTGCTTAGGATCTGGATTAATCTCATAAAGTGACTTTAAAATTTGGCATACTTCATCTTCTTAACCAAGAACAACATAAACCTCAAGTTGTTTTGTGTAAATTTCCTCTTCTCCTCTTCCACATCACAATTCATAAATGATTTTGTACATCCATTTGATGAATCTCTAGGCTTTGCAAGACTACAATTCCTATTGTCAATTTGATGGAAGTTCTCATTGTTACCAAAGAATGTGTCAAAGAAATCAAAACCTTCATTTTGTCGAAACCCTTGCAACACATACCTAGCTCTGTATTTTTTTAATGATCTATCAACTTTCAAATTTATTTTGAAAATCCATTTACGCCCTATTTAATCATTATCCGGTCGGACATTTTTTTCGGTTCATACTGAATTTGGTTTAATTCGGTTTAATGGATCGGTTAATGTTTGTCACTAATTATTTTTGATTGACGGATTAATATTACATGTTTTTGTGAAACCCTTTGATTTAAAAGTTCATCTAAGTAACTTTTTGTGAAAATACCAATTCCATCACAATGATCATTTTGTATAATTCGAGTTGAATGACAAAACCTAATGTATGAAATTTAGGTCTATGTTTCTTACTTATTTGTTAATTTCTTGAATTTGAATAATAATTTTCAAAATTAACTTTTTATTTTTAGAATATTATCCTATTTATGGGGGAAACATGTAAAAACAATGGTAAGTAATCATGTGAACTATTTAAAGAAATAATTTTTTTTTCAGATGAGATATATCAAAATTATATCAAGAAAGAAAAAGTAGTTAATAAAAAGTTTTTGTCTTCTATTTTTATAATTAAAATGACGTAAAGTATATATAGATATAGCAGATTGCAAGAGATGCTATGAATGGACATCTCTCATACGTTTTTTGTGTTGTAGAAATTCTTAATCTAAACTAAAAGAGTGAGCATAAGAATTTCAGGCATCATATGAGATTGTCTGTCAAAAGTTTTTTTTTTTTTTTTTGTCTTTAAGATTTGGAAAATTGTGGTATAATCAAATCTACCCACTGTTGATCCCTCCTCAAAATTCAGTGATTTTCAATAATAAAACTAATAACACATCTTCCTCAGCGTTTCCTTTAAAAAATACAATTTGGGTATTGATTGAGTATGCATAAAGAAGGTTTCGTTTCAATAGTGAAGATTGGAGAAGGTTCACACTTATACAGGCGAAAATTGGAGTGAGTGAGTACAATGTTTCAGTGAAGTTTTTTCAAATTTGGTAGAACTTTTTTTTATTCATGTCGATTGTTTGAAAATAGACCCTTAATGGGCTCAGATTGAATATCAATATGAGATCCAGCTAATAAAGAAGAAGTAAAGAGTAGTTTAAAAAAACAATGTTGAAACCATGTAGGTTTTTTAGTTTGTGAGGAATAAAGTGTGGCTTATTGGTCCATAATTAATTGAAGAAAAACAACAATAAAAATAAGAAGAGTAGAATGAATATGATTTTTTATTGATATGTATTTTTAATGAAAAATTAATAGATCTTATTCTAATATTTTTAGTGATGGTTTCTTTAGAATTCATCTGCAAAGGAAATATTGTAGGAGACTTGCCTCATATAATGTTTTTTTTTTGGTAATTAAATGCAAAAAATTCGATTAATTCGATTTTCTTTTCTGATGTCAAATTTCCTTAGCAATTTGTGTTTTTATCTTTAATTTGGTTATCAATTTTTTAATTCGTTTTACATGCATATATATATCAAATTTAAAAATAACCTAGATTTTATCGTAAATATACCAAAAGTTTGGGAATACTTCCCACATCACGAATATTGTGATACATGTAAAAACATAATATGATTTAGGTGACCCACGGATGTGTTTTTGTTTTCTAATTCGCTTTCCCCTATGCGCTGATAGGGGTACAAGGGCGAAGTAAAAAACACACATGGCGATCATTCATCTGATGCACATGTCGATTTATGAGGAATACTTGAACAACGTAAGGTTTACAAATGCACAAAAATATCTTCCTAATTGCTTATAATTTTTTCCTAATTGCTTATAATTATTAACTATATTTAATCACTGTGTATTGAATATCACATACAAATTTAAATCACAGCCCGCCCAAGGTGCGGGCCAATAATCTAGTCATTTATATATAAACAAAACAGAATGTACCCCATTTGAAAGTATATGCATTTATCACATTCATTGATGTTGAACATATACATGACATCTTCATGTTGTCAAACAAATTTCATGTCATTGCTTAGGAGCTGGATTAATCTCATAAAGTGACTTTAAAATTTGGCATACTTCATCTTCTTAACCAAGAACAACATAAACCTCAAGTTGTTTCGTGTAAATTTCCTCTTCTCCTCTTCCGCATCACGATTCATAAATGATTTTGTACATCCATTTGATGAATCTCAAGGCTTTGCAAGACTACGATTCCTATTGTCAATTTGATGGAAGTTCTCATTGTTACCAAAGAATATGTGTCAAAGAAATCAAAACCTTCTTTTTGTCGAAACCCTTGCAGCACATACCTAGCTCTGTATATTTTTAATAATTTCAAAACATGTAGGTAGATCGATTATTTCCCAAGTATGATTTGTCATAATGAACTTGATCTCATTATTAACGGATTCTTTCAGAAATGCAGCATATGGTGTGTACATGGCTTATGCGAAGGTTCTTGGCTCAGTTTCAACAAGAAAATTCAACAAGAAAATCCATCAAGAAAACTTCATTTTTTCCTTACGTGCTCTTTTGCTTCATTTAGGTTCATCTTCCACTTCTTGTTATTCATTTACTGAAGGGCCAAAAGTGATCACCTCAATCTCTAAGGTATATGCGTCTCGTTGTTCACGAGTTCACTTTTGAATTTTCTTACATGGAAAGATGTGTTAAAAAAATCAATTTCTTGACTCCATTAAATGTATTTTCATAGATATTTGGCACGACTGATTTGTAAACTAGAAATCTGTAAATAATGTTGTAGTAAGCATATTTCAATAATATAATTTACGGTTTAAGGTCCTATTGTGACCTTTTTAGGAGGTGATATAACTATTTTTGCTAGGCCCCCACACTTTGGGCTATTTGTATGAATGTATATTGCCATGCCAAAGCTCGTATAATGTTTTGCCAATCACTTTATGCGGTATCTTATTAAGGCAGCACCTTACCCCCCCCCCCCCCCCCTTTNCACTTTTGGGGAAACCCAGATTCATACAACATCCCATTCATCATTTATTTGAGAGTTCGGTTCTTTCGTTCCGCAACTCAATATGATCATGGTGTATAGGGAGCTATAAATTGAAGAATAATTATTTTTTCCATACATAAAGTGTTGAGTGGTCCATCACACTCACCTCTTCTATCACTTTAAACGATCTTAATAGTTCTTCCAAGTTGGTTCTCAACATTGAGTTAGAATTCCTTAAATTTTTCAAAATTTCCTCTTTGTTGCGTAACTAATATACATAGCAGTATCTTGGGCAATCAACCATGAAAGTCACAAAATAATTCTTATCTCCTCTACTTTAAGAAAACGTTAAGTCTTACAGATTTTTTTGAACAATGAAATGTATATCCTTGCTACGGTACTTCTCAAGCTTACTGTGGTCAAAGAATAACATCTTCTTATGACGTCTTGAAACAAGTTACACTGAACATATCTGGCACCAGTGCTACGCCAACAACACTAGACACTTAGGAATTTGTGTGTTATGATAAGCATAATTAAATGTCCCAATTACATGGGTATACGTAATCACCGATGGCAGACCACCCTGAAACTGTGTTTGAAACGTCAAACTCGTCGAACTCACTGAGTTCATCATAACCAACAGATCTATCAATGATCACAGACTAAGTCATACCGGTCTCTGAATTCTGATTGTTGAACTAGTAGACTAATCAATACCAAACTCAAAGTCAATAGGGGAATTAAAACAATTTAAATACTAATAAATAAATTTTTCATAGCTAAATAAATTCAGAAAACTCTGACAAAAAAAAAAATCAGAAAATAATATTTAATTAAACAAAGATAATGGAGTTTGATAACTAACACATTATAATTCGGTAATTCTAACAAATATATATTAACACAATCCAATACCAATAACCAAATGGAGACTGTCATGTTTATTCTTGCAAAAGAGAAGACTAACTAAAAACAAAACTCATAAGTCGACTTTTCTTGATAACCTATTTATACTGGAACAAACCGAAAATAAAGCTTAAGCTGAATATGTTTTGAAAATTCGCTAAACAGCATTGCATAATCTGGTTTATTTATGTGTTTTGAGTTTCATTTGCAAACTCACTTTAAACGTGTTTGTGTAAATAGATCAAATAAGATTTAAAAGGATTCTTATGTAGAAACTTCATGTGGAAGCACGATAGAGTGATTGCATAAACCGTTTGAACAAAGGATTTTGAAAGTGTTTTAGAAATCCTTATGAGATCATTCTCTGAACAACTTTTGCAATCTCCATTCCTATTCAAGCGATAAGCCGGAAGTGATTTCTAAGACTAAGATGGTAAAAACCAAACTAGAAATCGGAAGCCCGTTATTGATCCCAAATAAACTATTACACGAATGGAAAAAGATAACACTAAACTTAAACATGTTTAGAGAAAATAAGGGCTACGCGGCCGGATGTAGAGCATTGGAGTAGCTTTAGACATAAGCAGATCTGCAAATTTTCACCGCCGTTCTTCAATGTTCCTCAACCACCAATTTGAGCTTTAATACTTTCTGTAAGGGCCTCTTGCTGATTTCCGGAAAGAAATAATTTGTTTTCTTTTTATCATTCAATACTATGAAACCTGATATGGTCAGATTTAGAGAATTCAATAAGACCTTACCTCAACCAATCCCCTACTAATTATTAGAGAATACATTTTAGTTTTGATTGTTCTATGGGTCAAATTCTTAGTAATTCCCATTGTAAAACTTTATGACATCATAATTGATTAGGCACCTCTACCCACCAAAATATAAAATCTAAGAAACACGTCATTGGAAAATAGAAAAGGGATTTCTCCGTATAACGATATTTTGCTAGAGAAATCACCCTTATTCAGAAACGATAAACATAGAACGATTTGGTTAACAATCTGTGAAATTTCAAAATCATCGTCATCCAATATGAAGAGTGGTCTTTCAAATTTCTCAAAACGATTAAGAAATCAAAAAGTTAGGTTTATGCACTTTGATTGTCGATGATGTGATCCAATGTGTCTGCGTTTATGTGCTTTTCATAAAATTTTGTGAAAGACTACAATTCAATTCGAATTGATGGTTTAACAAACGGCGTCTAATTTTAATGGCGAGTTTTGATGTAAAGACGATCGTCAAGGACGAGATTCTGCATCGCTTCCTCTATCATCGCATGGGCTGCTGGTCTTCAGGTATTGTTTCAGTTTTTCAAATCAATCACACAATTTTGTTAGGGATTTGTTGGTTCTAGGAATTTTGCGACCTCTACATGTAAACTTAGTTGTTGAAAAACAGTTTCCGTCTTTCTCTGTTTCTACCATTGATACTAAGTTTAAATTTGGTGGAGCAGTTTCCTTCTTTCTCTGTGATAAGATTGATGTAAACTGGAGCAGATTTCTTCTTTCTCTGTTTCTACCCTTGATACTAAGTTAAATTCATGCTTTGTTGGTTTCATTGTGTCTGCATTTTAAATGAAGCATCAGAAACTCACAAACTTCAGGTTTGAAGAAGAACGGTAGTTTGATTATTCTCACATACTATGAATTCTGTTACACTCATATTTAATTTGGGTCAATTTCAAGGTTTGATTACCTTTATACATGGACCAATTTCAAGGTTTTTTATTATTTCTCCTCCTGCAACTATATTGGAGATATGCGGAGCTTGGTGATGCTGCTGGTCAATGCAATTTGGGGATTTCTTATCTTCAAGGTAAGCTTTAAGTTCATCGCATGGGTTTAACTGATTGCAATTAGAATTGGAATTTTGTAATTTATGGTATCTAGAGTTTTGATTACACTGATGGGTTAGCTTATTGTTGAATCAATTGGTGATGAAATTGCTTGCTTATATATGTGGTGTATCCTTCAAATCCGAATGAAGCAGTTAAGTGGTTAAAACAATCTGCGGAAAACGGTTATGTTCGAGCACAATATCAGTTAGCTCTTTGTTTACACCACGGCTGGGTCGTGCAAGCCAATTTGCCGGAAGCGGATGAGGAAGCAGTTGTTTTACCCAAAGTAGAAAGAGACTTTGTTTGTAGCCTCTAAGAATCAGTGGTTTCAGTGAACTGTAGCTTATCTTTGGATTTCATTTCCAGGAAAAGAAGGGTTGCGGATCTCCTTCGCTTTGGTATATAACTGTTGAAGAGCTCAATTCACTCTCATCGAAAGCACACTATACTTTTTTGTCTTCGTGTTTATGTGAAATGGATTGTTGATATTCTGATATGTTTTTTGAAATGAAGATACATGAGAGGAAGGCTGACTTTAGAGAAAGTGAATGTGGCTGTCAATAATATGGCTTCATACGCTGAAGCAAATGCTCATCTTATTTCAGCACCAAAACAAAAGGTGTGACATATGTTAGTCTGTTATCAGTTTGCGGTTTTAGTTTTTATGCGACAATTGTGGTGATTTTTGTTTGTTATATTGCGAAGCTGGCGAAAACCTTTGGGAGAAAGCTCTGGTAAGCTAATCTTACTTATTGACTAACTCTTTAGTCTTGAAGTTATAGTATAGTATTTGTTAAGTAGTGTATTCTATAAGTTGCAATGAAGGTCTATGGGACATTTTCTTTTGAAACCAACTTTTTAAGTTGTGAGAAAAGTATGGATTTACCTGCTATGGAGTTAACTGAGTATCTTGAAACTCTTCTTATATGTAGAAACTATGAGACATTGTTACAACGGGAGGAGTAAAAGGCAAACATTTCTTTCTTGAAACTGACATGAAGGGACCAATGTTGAAGCTGGACAGGCTCCTGGATCTGCATAAGGATATATCATCACCCATTTACCAGTTCACGTTAATGAGTAATGAGGAGAATCATGAGGAGGATCATGATGTTGTCTGGTTGAGTTGTTGATCTACAAAGTTTTTAACAGTGGAGTTAAATGTTTTGCAATCGATGGTTATGTGTCTGAAGGTTTTCGTTTGTTTAAGCTGCCCACAAACTTTTTCAAATGTGAGATTTTGGTACATTTTTGTTTTGGAATCTCTGAATCTGGTTGGTTTTGGTATTTGTGAGTTGTTTGATCTACCTCGGCTCGAGACTTTGATTTTAAGTTCTGTTTCGATTCCGAGTGATGTGTATCTAAAATCTAGAGATACTTATCTCAAGTTGTTCTGTTCTTCGAGTCTTTGACCATTCGTGATTGTGAATTCGGATTTTTGACAGTTAAATCTCATACGTTGAAGAGATTGAGTCTATGTAAATGTATCTATCCGCGATCATATGCTCCCCTGTGTGATGTTTTGATTGATACTCCTAGATTAGAATTTATGAGGAGGTCTTTAAGGTTGTGTATCGATGCCTGCTGTAATCGGAAGCGTCTTATAATTTTGTGGTTGATGTCGACAAAGGAAAAGAAGAGATAATGGGCCTAAGGTGGAGTTTGTTGGGTTATTGGGCCCAATCTCTTTTCATATGGCCCAATACGGTATTTATTTATATGTGGAGTTAGTGAGAAAAGGACTAAAGACTTAGACACTGAGAAAATTACAGCTATACAACTTGGTTTCTACAGCAGGAAACACAATTTATTACATCATAAAAACACAAGGGGACATTAGGGCAAGTGACATTACATAGCTTTCGACCAACATGGCTATATAAGAAGACATTACTGAAGGAAAGTTGTCCTGAAATCACACTGTATGATTCAAACATAGTT
>OVAP01006332.1:0-11903 GCA_900406295.1 Aurinia saxatilis
TAAGAACACTTCTCAGCATTATCAAATGGATGAAATGACAAGAAGATGCAAACCCCTCAAGAAAATCTCAAGAACAAAGAAGCAAAATGAAGAACAAAATGAAAAAAAAGTGTTTTGGATCTAAGAAATGAAAAGAAAAACATGTTTTAGGGTTTCTGGGGCTCAGACCCTTTATATAGGGGAGCAAAAACGTGTGTAATCACCGCCAAAGTGAAGCTAACTCAATTTTCTATGTCGTGTCAAAATTTGAGATTGAAATTTCTAAGGAAAGACCTTCATCTGACACGATCTTTAAGACACTTCAAACTGGTTCTGCATTGTTATTCCACATGTTTTCATCCTTTTGCCTCAAATCTTCATTCCAAAGCTTAAATTCAAGCTCCAATGCATTAAGCCCCTATTAAGACTCTAAACAAAGACTAAAAAAACAAAGAAAAAATAAGGATTAAAACATGTCAAAAACGCAATATATCAAAGGGTCAGGGCAAAAGAAGGAAAATTGAGGTCGTTAAGAATGAGGCTGCTAAAGGTCCAACTAAAAAAAAGCAGACAAAGGTTGAAGATACATGCTTCTTTTGTAGGAAAGCTGAACACATGAACAAGGACTGCCAAAAGTACCAAACTTGGCGTGGAAAGAAAGGTATGTTCCTTGCTATGGTCTGTTCTGAAGTGAACTTAGTTGAAGTACTCAGAAACACTTGGTGGTTAGATTTGTCTGCAACCACTAACATGAGTGTTTCATTGCAGGGTTGCCTGAGCTACCGAAAACCAGTTGATGCTGAAAGACGCATTCATGTGGCTAATGGATTTCCGGTGGATGTGGAGGCAATTACGCATTTTATACTGTTTTTTAGTACTGGTCGTTATCTGGATTTGAAAGACACTTTTGTCGTACCGTCATTAAGACGGAATTTGGTTTTTGTTCCTTATTTAGACAGATATGATTATTCTTGTTTAACTGAGCACGGAAAAGCTACTTTGTCTTTAAATTCAGTTTTAATTGGAACTGGTACACATATGGTTGATCACAGTCTTTTTCTACTTCACACTATACCTTCTCAAGGTGAAAGTTTATGTGTTGAATCAAGGGGTACTAAACGCAAGTTAGAAAATGCAAATTCAAGAACTCTATGGCAAAAACGCTAAGGTCACATATCTAAGGAAAGAATTGAGCGACTTGTGTCAGATGGTATATTAGGTTCTGTTAACTTCACAAATTGTGATGTTTGTGTAGATTACATTAAAGAAAACATACTAAACATAAGAGTATAGGTGCATATAAAGCTACATAAGTCCTTGAGTTGTTACATACGGATATTTGTGGACCTTTCCCTACGACATCTTGGAACGGTCAACAATACTTTATATCTTTCATAGACGATTACTCTCGATATGCATACTTGTTTCTTATACATGAAAAGTCGGAGTCTTTAGACGTGTTCAAAAAATTTAAGGCTGAAGTTGAGAATCAACTCGATCGAAGAATAAAGTCTGTTAGATCCGATCGTGGTGGTGAATACTATGGTCGGTATGACGATTCAGGTGAACAACATCCAGGACCATTTGCATGATACCTAGAGGAGAGCGGAATTGTCCCACAATATACCATGCATGGGTCTTCCAGCATGAATTGTGTATCAGAAAGACGCAACCACACTCTTAAGCACATGGTAGGGAGTATGATTTGTCATTCCACCTTATCTGAATCACTCTGGGGAGAGGCACTTAAGACTGCAGATTACATTCTTAATCGGGTACCAACTAAGGCAACTGCAAAAACACCTTATGAGCTTTGGACTGGAAAGAAACCTAGTCTAAAGCATTTTCACATATGGGGATGTCCAGCTGAGGCAAGGCCTTACAAGCCATTTGAGAAAAAGCTGGACTCTAGAACTGTGAGCAGTTACTTTATTGGTTATTCTGAACGATCTCGGGGGTACAAATTTTATGATACCACACAAAAGAATATTTTTGAGACGGGAACATCTACGTTCTTTGAGGATATTGGATTTGGGGGGAAATGAAGTGAGAAACATCATCTTTGAGGAAGAATCGGATTCAGTTTCTAAACCGATTCATATAGTTGTTTTAGATAAAGCAAATTTGGAACCTCACATTGATAATGAAGCTCCTCCTTAGAATGAAGATGACGATAATATCGAACATGAAAGTCAAATTCCAAATCCTCAAGAACTAGTGCAACAAGAACAAGTGCCTTTGCGGAGATCCTCTAGAGAAAGGAGAAGTGCTATTCTGGATGATTATATAGTATTTCGTATGGAACAAGAGGAAAATCAAACTCAGTTGGAAGATCATCTTATCAACTTCTGTGAGGCCATGGGTTGTTCCAATTCAGATAAGTGGGTCAAATCTTCTAATGATGAATATCAGTCAATGCTAGACAATAAAGTTTGGGACATCGTCCAATTACCAGAAGGAATGAAACTCATTGGTTGCAAATGGATATTTAAGACCAAAATGGACTCAAGTGGTAATGTGGAGAGATATAAGGCTCGTCTGGTAGCTAAAGCTATACTCAGAAGGAAGGGATTGACTACAAAGAAACCTTTTCTCCAATATCATCAAAGGATTCTTTTAGGACAATCATGGCTTTTTTTGCACATTATGACTTAGAGCTTCATCAGATGGATGTCAAGATAGCGTTTCTCAATGGAAACATTGATGAGACAATTTATATGGAGCAACCAGAAAACTTTGTAATAGGTGATTCAAAGAAGATGGTATGCAAATTAAATATATCCATCTATGGGCTTAAACAAGCTTCTCGTCAATGGTACCACAAGTTTTATGAGGTAATCACCTCCTTTGGTTTTAAGGTGAATTTGGTTGAAGATTGTGTGTATCAAAAGTTCAGTGGGAGTCAATGCATTTTCCTGGTATTGTATGTTGATGACATACTACTAGCCACTAACGATATGGCCATGTTGCATGAGACCAAGAAATTTCTTAAGAATTTTTTTGAGATGAAAGATCTTGGTGAAGCATCTTTTGTATTAGGAATCCAGATTCATCGAGACCGCACTCGAGGTATTCTAGGATTATCACAAAAGGCCTATATCGATAAAATACTAAAGAGATTTGGCATGCATGATTGCAAACCAGGAGATACCCTTATCTGTAAGGGAGACAAATTTTGTCTCGGTCAGTGCCTTAAAGGAAATTTGGAAATTAAGGAGATGCAGAAAATTCCTTATGCATCGTCAGTAGGAAGTCTGATGTATGCTCAAGTTTGTACGCGTCCTAATTTAGCGTACATTGTTGGAGTTTTGGGCATATATTTAAGTAATCCAGGTATGGACCATTGGAAAGCAGCAAACAGGGTCATGAGGTACCTGCAGAGAACAAAGGACTATATTCTCACATATCATAGATCAGATAATTTGGAGGTCATTGAATATTCTGATTCTGATTTTGATGGATGTCAAGATGAATTAAAGTCCACTTCAGGCTATGTTTTTCTGTTGGCTGGAGGAGCTATTTCTTGGCGTAGTGCGAAACAGTCAATTACGGCTCCCTCCACAATGGCCGCAGAATTTATAGCAGTTTATGAGGCATCCGATAAAGGACTTTGGTTGAGGAACTTTGTCACTGGGCTGCGAATTCTTGAAGGAATTGAAAGACCACTTAAGTTATATTGTGACAACAAAGCAGCAGTTCAGTACTCCAATAAAAACAGGAGCACAACAAAGTCCAAATTTATAGAAACTAAGTTCCTGGTTGTTAAGGAAAAGGTACAAAATGAAGATATTTCCATAGAACACTTAGGGACAAACTCTATGATAGCAGATCCTCTTACAAAAGGTCTTTCACCAAAGGTTTTTCATGAGCATACTGCTCGAATGGGTGTTTTAAGGTTTGAGGATTATTTGGTTTAGTGGGAATTTTTCATTCAACTTTTGGTTTCTATGTCTTAGTTGTGTTTATGCACAATATCTGATCAGAAATAAAGTTTTTTTTTAGTTCACACTTTTTGTACAATAAAGTTAAAGGATCTCAATAAGGTAGGGCCAGTTGAAAGTCGACATGTATTGATCACTTTTCATGTGACTTTCATGCCACACTTTTCATAATTGATTTATGTCATTTGACTATATTGATTTNTACTTTTCATGTGATTTTCATGCCACACTTTTTCATAATTGATTTATGTCATTTGACTATATTGATTTTAGTGACCATGGAAGGTTTAGTTATGGTTTAATAACGAAGACCGCCATGATCCTATGTTGTTGTAGTCAATGGACGAGATTGTTTATGCCTTGCTATATAATGACAATTTTGAGCTCATAAAGTCTATCACATTTTCATAATACATATATGACCTAGTGGGAGATTATAAGAATTATTTTGGGGTCATACATGTATAATCAATGTTTAGGATCATTATTTATAGTAGTCAAAACTTATGTGGTCACTTTAGTATAAAGTAAAAGACTTGGGGCATAAGTGTTATGAGAAAATTATGTGTGGATACATTTGATAATTTCTATTTCGATGAAGGGCCGAATTAGAAATTAATTATATATATAATTATATATCAGGGTTATGGTCCCCACAATAACTCTAACGTAAGAAATACAGAAAAACTCTCTGCATCCCATCAACAGAGATCTACAGTTTTTTTGAGTTTGTTGTGGAAGAGCCTAACCAATCACAAAGCTTTAAGGTTTTTCATAATCCAGACTCATAAGCCTAAGCATGGATTCATCAGATACATTTCCGCTTCAAATCTTATTATTCAGAAACTGGCATGTGTTTATGATTATAGAAATCATAAAAGTATCAACAATGGAATGATGTTGTCACTGAGGTTGAAACATATCTGATAATAGAAATAGAGAAGAGACTTGAACAAAACTCTTTCCTAAAGTGGAAACTCATCAGGAGAAAAAAAAGACCAAGTGGAGTAATGTATATATGATACCTTCCAGTTGGATCCCACTTGATATCTGTAGCCATGAAATTCTCAACTGTTTCTATAGTCACAACTTCATCCACCCTGTAAAACTCAAGCTTTCCATTGAATCCACTTAACATATCAGTTAGGATTATGTGTTTGCCATTAGGAGACCAGAATAGTGAATCTGATCTTGACAGTGAGGAGCTTTCAAACTCTTCCAAGGTGTTGTGTGGTTCGCATTGAGTATAAACGGACATCTGGTCTGGTCTCCAGTGTTATGCCAAGGTTGATAGTAGGTTGAGGCAAATTTAGAATATTAAGTATAAGTTTCAACCGATATAAAATATTTAAAATGAATATGGTATTTTAAAACTATTAAGACGATTTTTTATTTTTAAACATTCTCTTATAATAGAGGTTTATAATAAACTAGGTCATCTAATCTCATTTGTGACATGATTGATGGCAAATAATTTTTTCTCTCTCTTTGTAAAATTTTAAAGTAACCTACAAATCTATTTATAAACACACCAATTTTAAGAATTTATGATTTTCTTTCTAAGTTTAGATCCTTCAAATTTTTTTATAATAAATATAAGTAAAAAAGAAAGACGAAAAGTAACTCCAATATATATCAAACTGTAGGCAGAAACTCGTAAGGTAGTAAACAAAATTTTTAAAAACTTATTTATTGTTGAAAAACTCTTTGGTAGGGGCCCTAAATTTTTCATAGATGTGACTTACATGAGGCAAATGCCTCAATATTTTGCCTATAGACACGGCTCTGCTGGTCTCGGTTGGTCACCGTGGATCATGGCGAATCTGTGACCGTTTGACTTCCAAGCGAAATCAGTGATATTATCCTTCTTATTGTCAAGCTCAAGGACCTCTATTGGAAATCTTTTTCTTTAACTAGGAAAAGCACGAATCTTGATTGTGCGTTATTCTTTGTTTTCCATGTATTTTTGAAAATTGACAGCCAACAATGATACTTTTAGAAAAGAGTATTATGAAAGTAGTAATTTAAAATTGTCGTATATAGAATCATATGGTTATAAGAAAATATTGATCATTATTGAAATTTTCTCTGGGTAGGAAATTGATTGTTGCAAGCTAAAACACGAATCAAAGTGCAAAGAACAAATATTCGTGCTTTCAAGTTGCCAATTTTTCCGTAGATTGTTGGACGCAAATTTTTTCCCACGGGTCTTGTTCAAGTCTATAAAATCATAAATCTTTTTTGCAAATAAATTAAAAAAATATAAATTCCCATTGGAAATGAGCAATGTCACATTTATTTTTGTTCATATCATCTCAAATAATGTTAAGGATGTTGTGAAAATCATGCTTTTCAAACAATGAATTATATATATATATATATATATATATATATATAATACCAAGAATACTTTTTATAACTTAAGACATTAAAATGATATACAAAGATACCAAATGAACTCATATTTTAAAAATTGTTTTTATATATTCTCACACTAACTTATTAAAGCTTAATTTATAGGATGAAGAAGTTACATAAACATTAGGTAATTTAGGGAAAATAAAGCTTCATTGCTTCTTCTTCCATTTAAGTACAAATCCTGACGGTTTATGATAATCTTTTGTAAAATAAATTCCATCAGTTTTGGCAGTCCATACGCGTAATTCACCACATCGTTTTTTATAGGCTCCTTTGTACACTTGAATGTTAAAAAAATACTCCAGTTTATCCCCGTACATTAAATCACAATTCCATATTACTCTTACACCTGATTTTACTCCTAAAATATTCTCATGAAAATAAATGACATATGGACTATCCTCGAATCTTAAATTTTTCACTCCTTCGTCACGGCCGTCATTGGAACTACAATGATGCTGGAGAATTTTTCCAGGACCGAGTTGGTTATTTATAACTATACGACTTTTTATACAAAATTTTTGAGCTTCATTCACCCCGAAATATGTAGCAATAACTAGCAAACAAAATATGAGATGGTTCATATTTTTTTTATAATCCAAATATATTTTGGAGCAGTAAAGGCCTCAATGTGCAGTATTTATAAACTTTTGGGAACTTCTGAAATCTTATTAAATAATCTATTTATAACACTACCTAAATTTAAAAATAAATATGAACCAATAAAACCTCTATTCATTATAAGAGTTCGGCTTCAAAAAGCATGGTTGGCCAATAAAATCAAACCAATGAAATTAACCTTAACTTGCCACTAAAACCTAAAAATGTAAGATCTAATAAATTTTTTGGAAATGTACTCTTTTGGCAATATTGAATAAGGCAAGTGGATACGGGAGAATCCAAGCCCACATGACAAAGAACAACTAAGAGAAGTTATTTTCTTTCAGTTTATGAAGAAACATTCACCGTCTTGATGTGAAAGTTGATCCCATGAGAAGAAGGGAAGAGTCATGTGTAAGGGACATGGAGAAAGCTAGTAGCTAAAGCTAACCAAGGATTTAAGAACATGATAACATTTAATATTTTAAAAAACATTTTTACTATTGAAAGGCAAGTGAAAATAAAGGGTACATGATATGGCTAGGCCATATAGTGTTTGTAAAGTTTGCAAATTAGGTTACACGAGTAAAATGATAAGAAAATGTCCTTTATGTCCCATGGACTCGACCCATAGCCACTACCAACTGCATCAGTCTGAAGGAGTAGATGATCATGTGAAAGTAAATTTAAATTTGTGTGGGGGTAGGGGGGGGGAGGAGGGATTGGACAGTCTCAAGAGGCAGAACAAATTCATTGAGTGTAATGCGATCTTGTGGAGCTTCCAAGGAATCATGGGCTTCACAGTGAGCGATAGTAGAGTTGACTGTAGTGGGTGATACTTGGTGGTGAGCAGTGTCAGGCGTCGTACTAACCTTTGTGGGTTGCTCCACAGTGTCCAAAGTAAGAGAAGGTAGGTTATGGGATAATAGGTCGTAGAGAACTGGTTCGGTGGCTGAATCCAGCACCTGTTCATGGAGTACTTTCTCATGGTAGGTTCCCTAGTTTCAACTTGCGTTTCAACAAAGGGAAGGACCGTAACCTCATCGCGGGAGTGACCTTAGAACTAGCCTGATTAGCTTCAAGAAGGCAACATGATTCCTTATGACCTAGAAGCCCACATCTAGTATATTTAGATGGAATTCAGTCATAAGTAACATCTACTATCGTAATGGTTCCAAAGTTAATTCTTACCAGCTACCTTATGAGGAAAAGGTTTATCTAGTTTTACCTCAACTAGGATTTTTGCTAAACCTAACCGGGTAGGAATCATTTTTACATGATTTGATATTGTGTAAATAATATCTCTCTATTACGTTACTCAACTCTGTATATATACACTTAAATCCTTCTTATGCAATATATCAAGTGTTATAATTTACACGGAGCCTCTTAGTCTTTACAACCTATTTTCTTTTTCTTTTGGCCGTGTCTTTCATTCTTTTCTCTTACCAATCATTTCGGAAAAAAGAACGTCTAATTTCACCATCTTCACCAACTCGCACACCAACCGTGCATACTCAGTTTCATAGTATTGATGATCATTACTTACCTTGTCTCTGCTTATGAATTGTCTAGTGATGCGTTGATCAGCTAGAGACTTCCTCTAGAATCTTGTTTAAACCTTCCGTTGAAGGTGTTTAAATGTGAAGCTCCAATCATATGTGCTCCTAATGTTTCTAACGTACATTGCAAAGTTTTGAGCTTTTCTTTTTTTTTGGTCAGAACTAAAATTTCCATTAATAACATCCTGAAACGTTGATAATACCAGAGAGGACGACAAGATCTTGAATCGACAAGCCTTTGGAGGAGAAAACATCAATCATTTTATCGAGCTAGAAATTTCAAGACTTTAGTTTCTTTTTTTCTTATTTTTAGCAACAACATATGCAGTCCCCATATCGGTTCAGTGAGCCCAACCAGAGGATGATCGTGTACATGAATAAAATTTGCATTATGATATCTGGCACTCCGCGCCAATTTGTCCGTCTTGGTGTTTAGACCACGTGGGACCAGAATAAGTTGAAAGAATGAGAATCTCGCCTGTAGACTTGCAAAAGCTTTGAGATACGTACTGAAAGCCGGCCAAGCAGAAGGAAATGATGTCATCTTCATAAGTTCCGTGGAATACGTGAAAAAGTAAATTCAAACTTCTGGTGTGAGAGCATGCACTCCATAGCCCAGTTGAGAACATCAAACTCACAAAAAAGTGGAGAAATGCTCCTTCGTAAATTACGACACCCCACCAAGGTTATTGTTTGGTCGTGTTGATAGACTCAACCAATACCCGCAACAGTGTCTGTCTCTTTCCATGAACAATCGACAGAACACTGTGTACCCCGGATTGTCTCCATATCCACATAGACCATCCGATTGAGGGAGTTTGAAATTTCCTCAGAAGTTTGTGCTTGTTCCCAAACCAATGCTTCACCCTCCGCAAGTTTAAAAATATCTTGGGGTAACCAATCCTTATTATTGAAAACCTTATCATTTCTAGCTTTCCAAATAAACCATAAAATCCAAGGGAAAAAATTGGTATGTTCGGTATCTAGGATTCGCCAGAATAAATAATCCATATTAGCAAAGACCGATGACAGCGGAAAGGCCACCAGATTTGAAGGAATTGCCGATAAAGCCAAGGTTTGTAAAACGGGTGGGGGGGGGGCATTCAAATAGTACATGCTGAATAGTTTCCTCCGTGCCCCGCATCTTCCACAAATAGTGTCGTAGCGAATTACTCCCCCTTTAAGATTTACTTTGACTGAAAGACATCCCGATAAGGCTTGCCATATAAAATGTTTTATTTTTGGCGGACAATGAGTCTTCCAGACTTGCGCTTGTAAAATAGTTACCTCCGGTCCAACCATTCTCGCATTATGTGTCTCAGAGCCTCGCGCAGATTCTATTTGATATCCGGACCTTACCGTGTACCTGTCTGAAGCCGGAAACCACCAACCTAAAGTATCCTGTTTGGGGGCTCGACTTATCGGAATCCCTCGTATAGAAACAACATCTTTGGGTTCAAATGGATATCTTGGTTAATGTGAGTAAGGCCTATGATCGGGTAGGATGGCTTTTATTGAAAACTTATTTCGTAAACTAGGTTTCTTAGAAAAATGGACATATTGGTTAATGTGGTGCATTACATCGGTTAACTACAAGGTTTTGATCAATGGTGAGGCCAAGGGTAATTTCATACCACAGCGGGGCTTGAGACAGGGTGATCCTTTGCCTCCGCACCTGTTCATTTTATGCACAAAGGTCTTGATAGCAAATATAAAAAAGACGGAACAAGACAATCTCTTAACGGGGAAAAAAGTTGTGACTACGGCTCCAGCTATTACGCACTTCTTGTTTGCTGACGACAACCTTTTCTTCTATAAGACCACAAGTGATCAATGTCTGGTTATCCTGGATATCTTACATCGGTATGAAGACGGGTCGGGCCAAGAAAAAAATTTAGATAAACCTTGGTTCAGTTTGGACATAAGGTACAAATGCCTCTCCGAACTCAATTACACCAGGTCCTAGGTATTACACATGTTGGTGGAATGACAAATTATATGGGCCTACCAGAGAACTTAGGTGGGTAGAAGTGCAAAATATTCGCTTTTTTTTGCGGGATCGAATCCAAAAAAGAACAACGGGCCGGTCATCGTCACTCCTATCAAAAGGAGGCAAAGAAATATTCATTATATCAGTGGTGACTGCACACCCAACTTACGTTATGTTCTGTTTTCGAATACCCAAAGAAATCACAAAATAATGACAAGTGCTGTTGTTCAATTGTGGTGGGGGTGCTGTTGTTCAATTGTGGTGGGGCTCGGGTGGACGAAACAGGGGATGCATTAGAAAACTTAGAAAAAACTATGTCGGAAGAAAAAAGATGGGGGACTTGGATTTCGAACATTCGATGATTTCAATACAGCCTTACTTGCAAAGCAATTGTGGCGACTAATTGATGCCCCAAAATCACTGTTTGCAAGGGTGTTTAAAGGAAGGTATTATCGATATTTTGATCCTTTGAACCCCATGAATGTCTATTCCCCTTCTTATGGTTGGAAGAGTATTTTTTCGGCGAAAGATTTAGTTCAACGGGGACTCATTAAAAGGGTGGAGTCTGAAAACTCAATTTCAGTTTGGAAAGACCCGTGGTTTCCGGATACAATTCCTCGATCTGCAAGGAGTCCCAGTCAGTATTTCTACCCTTATTTGACGGTCAATCAGTTAATCGATGATACAACTAAAACTTGGAATGTTATTTTGTTAAGTCAAGACTTGGTTTCTAACGAGTGTCCATCGACATAAATAACTAAGGTTTCTTATTAATTTATAAACCAATTTGTAAACAGGTTTTATATAATTTTAACAATATTATATAGTTTATAAAGTTATACAGGACTTTATTAAGACTAATATGAATTATGTATAGACCGTTTATAAATTTGTAGAAAGACCTATAAATTATTTTTGAAAAAATTAACAAATAAACGTGATATTTATAAAGAGAGAATGACAAATATACCCAACTTTTCATACCCACTAATCACTTATACCCAGACCCTTCTTTTTAATCACATATACCCAATATATTTTATCTTAATACCATTCTACCCCTAATTCTATATATATTTTCGTTCGATCTTCTGTCTCCGGCGACCATCTCGTCTCTCTCCGGGGATAACCTTCGATCTCTTCTCTCTCCGGCGACCTTCTCCTCTTTCCGGCGATAACCTTCGATCTCTTCTGGGAGCCACTGTCTATTTTCTCCTCTCTCTTCTCTTCGGCTTCTCTTCTCATCGTCGTTGTCGATTTTCTCCTCTCTCCTTCTGCGGCTTCTCTTCTCATCGTCGCCGTTGATTTTCTACTCTCTCCTTCTCCGGCTACTCTTCTCATTGTCGCCGTCGCTCTTCTGTGTTAGCGAGTATCTGATTTGTTCTAAGTCAACGATTATCGGATTGATTCTCA
>OVAP01006333.1:0-11902 GCA_900406295.1 Aurinia saxatilis
TATTTGTATGTTTAGTTGGCTGATGATGTGTCTTCACCAAAAGAGAGAAAATCTAACTTTATAGATATAATTTATTTATCATATTATTGTTTCATAAAATTATAATTTTGTGAGGTTGTATTTTATAATTTATAATAGGAGTAATGTCTTTTCAAATTTCTTGANGAGTTAAATTTAGTCAATAAATAATAAAAAATAATCATATAAATTGTTTCATAAAATTATAATTGGGTAAGGTTGTATTTTATAATTTATAATAGGAGTAATGTCTTTTCAAATTCCTTGAATCATTATGTATTAGCTAGTTACATAAGTAGTTATTGTTTAGGATTAAATTTTAATCAATAAATAATAAAAATTAATCATATAAATTATTTGTATGCTTAGTTGGCTGATGATGTGTTCACCAAAAAAGAGAAAAGCTAACTTTATAGATATAGATTATTGTTGTGAATATTAGATACAAACCCGTTAACACCATCTATTACATATGTGATATGTCCCCAAAAAATCCTCATTAGGCCTTGTGAATTTATTTAGGCTCATAATCCTGCTAAACAATATGTCAGATCTAAACAATATGTCAGATCTAATCCAGGGGCTTAATCACATATACCCATTTTTTTATCTCATTAATTACATATACCCACTTTCCTTCCTTTTAGTTATTTTTCTTGTAACAAGTCTAAAATACCCAATATGTCAGATCTTCTCACCCCTAATAAACCATAACCTCCTAAAATATAAACCCTAAATCCTAACAATTAAACCCTAATAATTATTAAATCCTAAACCCTAAGTTTATAAGAGTTTAACCTTAAATCCTAAACCCTACAAAAATCATAAACTCTATAATTTTACTAAACCTTAAATCTTAAAATACTAAACCCTAACAAATATATCATTTATAATGAAAAATAGTTTTGGTAAATGAAGGGTATAATGGTATTATAATAAAAAGAGGTAGATATATGTGATTAAAAAAAAAAGGTGTGGTTATATGTGGTTAGTGGGTATGGAAAGTTGGGTATATTTGTCATTCTCTCTCTAATCTATTACCATTGTGTTTGATTTTAAGTCACAAACAATAAATTTCTATAACCAAGTGGTGATGTGCCATTTATTCTAACATTTGAGGAAGAATCGCTATATAAATCTATACCGTTTATTGATTTCCCTCGAACATATAATTATCTAACAAATTTCATTTAACTAATTGAAATTGTGTCACACTTTAGGCTCGACTGATATTTCCATCTTTAGAAGATTAGTTGGGTGTTGATCTAGATCACCCCCTGGTTATATAAACATCATTTAATTAAAATTCCAGTAAAAAATACATGCCAAATATATAGATAGTGAGTCCAATAGGCGTTTCTCTTTTTCGGGTATAGTAACTAGTCAAATAGGTGTCAAAACTCAAAAGAGATATTGAAAGAAACCACGATGGAGATGCTTGTTCTCTTCATGCAAACGCATAATCGTGGCTGGAAAGCTGACAAAATGAGCCCATATTCTCTTGGAGTTGGAGGGGGTTTTGCTTAAGACCAAAGTGTGAAATCTGATGAGACGAAGACAACAAAAGTACCCATCCCATGATTAATCTTAAGCTTTGTGAGAAAGTCAAGGAGAGAACATGTCATCTCCATCTTACGATCATGTGCCCTTTGCGTGTCCTAAAGTTTTATATTCTTTCTTTTTTTATCATTTATTTATTATTTTTATCAATATCTTTTGTTTTTTTGGTAGGCGTTTTATTACCAACCAGTCTTTCAACATATGTTGATTTACTCGGAAACATATACCATAATGTTAACACATAAAATGAACTAAAATTCAATTTAATTTGATTTTAGCTATTGGTAAGTAGAATAATTTAAAGACAAATTTGTATATGTATACCCTTTTTTCTTCTAGGATAAAATATGAAGTTTGTAATACAGATATTTTTTATATGTATAGTATCTTGCAAGTGTTGAAAGTAGTAGAATTGGAAATAATGATGAGAAAGAATTGAGTGTGACGAGAGAGAAGAACGCGGTTTGGGTAGCAAAGTGACAGATAGAGAACAGCTGTGTGTGATTTGAAGTCACTCTCTCGACAGTTTTAGCATTGTTAACCTCTCCCACACTCTTCTTACTTCACTCTTCACTATTTTGCCTTTTGTCCTTTTCTTATTAGATTTTTACTAATCTCTATATATTTGTTTACGCCTAAGTTACTCAGAAGTCACAAGCCATGATAATTAAAATGTTAAATTCAATATCAAGCTTGCACACTCCATATCTGAAACAAATTTTTCTTTGGAGTTTGATAGTAGAAAAAAAAGAGAGAAGATTTTGGTAGACCCTCGAACTAATAAATGAAAACATTACCCAAAATCATGATTTAATATGGGGAAAACATTAAAATGAAATAGCATGTCCGTGCACGTTAGGAGACTTATAAAAGTACTATTTAGTGTTAACTACAAACTAGTATGAACTTATAAAGTTTAAACCGTGAAGAATAAACACAGATCATTTAATAACTAACTAGAAATGGTGGGGTCTCTTTCTTGGAAAGATCGTATAAAATGAGTAAACGCGTTAAAACGTAGCTGTAATTCGTAATCTCCTGATACTAATGATAGGTACGTATTAGTCAATTATAAAAATGCAAATTGATGTCTCGACTCGAGTCGACCCAAAAAAATATATTAAGCACATCACTCCTCGATTTCCTCATCAACTTGGTCTTCCGTACAGCTAGCTACATACGCTCAATACTTTTTTATTCCTGACAATCTTGACCCCAAACCTGGTAATTTGTTTTTGAGTTGTTTATTCCGTAAAAAAACAAAAAAAAAACACATGGTAAGAAAATAAATATGCTAGCAATATAAATAAAACAAAGTTGTACTATTATTTTTGGGGGGTTTTCTATGATAAATGTGTATTAGACTAAAAAAATTATGTGATTGGCATAATCAATTGGTTCTGCATTTATATGATATCTTTAGTGATTCCACAATAAATTGAACCAACATCATTATTATTATCTTCATATGTCTTTTTCCCTTAAAATGCTATTATGTTTATATAACATTAGATAAATAATATAAGAAGAATAGGTTAAAAGAAGGCCATGTTCAGGTTCATTGTTCGACGAGCAAAGCCTTAAACTTAACATGCATCCATTTCGAATTAATTATTAAATTTGGTTTATATATAGTTTTTCTATAAAAAAAAATGAGAAAAGAACAAAACTGAATTAAAAAGAAAACTGAAGAAAAACAACCTGTCATGCACCACAATGTCACATTCATACACATATTTCATTTGACCCTATTTTAGATTTATATCAATTAATAATACTTTTTTATCTTTCACTCTCTCATACCTCCCCCAAATCAATCTATCCTCTATATATATATAATCTACTCACCTCACATTAAATCCTCATCCAAAAAAAATCTCATTTCCTCACAACAACAAAACACTCAAGAACCATCTCTCAGCTTGCTTAGTCTACACATTACCATGGTGAAACAAGAACAATACAAGATCCAGACCAACACAAAAAAGGAAATGTCCTTGTCATCATCATCAGCACCATCTCCTTCTTCATCATCTTCATCTTCATCCACTTCCTCCTCTTCATGTAAGGTCAAGAACAAGAACAAGAAGAGCAAGATCAAGAAGTACAAAGGAGTTAGGATGAGGAGCTGGGGATCATGGGTGTCTGAGATTAGGGCACCAAATCAAAAGACAAGGATCTGGTTAGGCTCTTACTCAACAGCTGAAGCAGCTGCTAGAGCTTACGATGTTGCACTCTTGTGTCTCAAAGGCCCTCAAGCCAATCTCAACTTCCCTAGCTCCAACCTTCTTGATCTCGTTGATGAGAAGACCCTTCTGTCCCCTAAATCCATCCAGAGAGTCGCTGCTCAAGCTGCCAACAACCCATTTGACCTCTTTGCCCCTTCCTCCTCATCGACCGATCATGATCATCAGCACTACGATGATAATGATGATGATGGGATGCAGTCTTTGATGGATTCTTTCGTGGACAATCATGAGTCTTCTTCTTTGATGGATCCATTGTCATCATCTTGGTACGATGATCATCATAATGGGATGTTCTTCTTTGATGATGGAGCTCCATTTGATTACTCAGCTCCTCAGTTAAACTCGACGACCAATATGGTTGATGACTACTTCTACGAAGATGTTGACATTCCACTTTGGAGTTTCAATTGATCCCACGGTCCATAATACATTAGTTTGGTTTTATATGTATCTTTTATATCATTTTTTATATTCTTTTAATATGTTAATTAATCTACTCTCGTCGTAATTAACTTTCTTTTCCAAGTTTGTTTCTTGCTTGGAGAGAATTGACGAAGGACATAATATATATTATTTTTTTGCAACTGACTGTAATAAAATTGTGTTTAATATATTTTTATTTTGATACGGTTTAGTAGAAAGATCACATGGCAAAGTTTGGAACTACCTAGACAAAGCTCAGAGATCACATGAATGAAGTCTAGGATCACAAAATTGAATGACGTTTGAAATGGGACTTTATTACATATTCTAATTCCGGATATGAAAATATATGAGTTTTGTTTTTATATATGACATGAATATGAGGTCTTTTCACCACTTCTTTGACTTTTTCATGTGGGTACTTTTAAACATTTATAGTGAATGTTGTTCAACTCATTTATTTGATAATGTTACCGAGTTGCTACCAAAATGTGATGATTTCGGAATCCAGACACACCACCTTTGCTTAAGTATTCTTATTTAGTTTGGTAAGTGGTAAAGCCCCATGATGTATTGTGTATAATTGACAATCATTTTTCCCCCACTAATTCACAATCATAGTTAGAAGACAATTTGATTATGGTAAAGCTCTTTGATGATAAGATAACTATATGTAAATCAAATCAATGTGCTACTTAAATGTGAACAACTTTTTTCCCTGTGTACCTTCATAACTCATTAAATTTTAGTTATTAAGTACTATTATGTGTAGTACTATATTCAAAGGAATCTCACGGCTTCATGTGCCGTGGAAAAGTTTGGTATGGCAAATAATAATGCACACATTGCTTGGGGATAAAGTTCATATCTTTGAAACTTGAAATCGAAAAGAAAATGTCCTTTTTTTAATCGTTTCTCTTTTTTTGTTTTTCCTCTCTGGGTAAATTAATCTCATGGGGACAAAATTGCGGTTAAGGGGTACAAACTACAATAGAAATATTCATTGTTTATAAAATTCACTAATGACTAGTATTACAATCTCATTTTGAAAACTCCTATTCAGAGTTACAGAGTATACTGTAATTAATTCAAATTATGAAATTTAATCAGATAGTTTCTGCTTTATAATGGAACTACCAAGATAATGAATGCAAATTTGATGAAATTTCTATGTTATTTTTGTGACAGCAAATTTTGATTGTAAGTCCGATAGTGTTAATACTTTTTTTGGTAATACTTTTGGACAAGATCAAATCAATTGAAAATATAACAAATGAACATAACGTTATATGTCATTTTAAGAATCTCATAATTCAGATGAGACTCTACAATTCTAATGATTAGAGATGGGAGATGCCTTGATGAATCTTGTTTAGTCCAGTCAAGTCAACTGATCCATCCTTTAAGTGTAGAATCCAATCCTTATATGCCATTTGATCTTTCTTTTGCTTTCAAGATGCTAGCTAGCCTCTAAGCTAGCGGAAACTTGAAAGCTTGCACAATAGTCAAATATCTATGGAAGTTTTTCATTTACAAGTATCTAGTAGAGCCTAATCCCCCTCAACTACTGGCTGAATAATTACAATCACAAAAATCTATGGAAGTTTTTCATTTAAAAATTACCAATCGACTTAGTACCACAAGTTGCTCCAACCGTTTGTCCTCGTTTGTTGACATGGTTTAAAATCTATGAGACAATTTTGCATTCTTTCAAATAAGATGAGCTCGCACAAGTTTTTGTTTGCTGGTCTCCGTGTATAATATAATTCAATCCCTATTATTTAATTTGTTTGTTAGAGTAGCTATACTTGGTATTATACTAGTTAAGTATTGCGTTCATATTCAATGAATGTAGATTATACAAATAATTGTTATATAAAGACTATCTAAAAAATGTATATGTATAAAGGATAGATGATGATGTGATGATCAATAAAGTATGATGTATTGCCCCTATAAATATAACAATTTTGACGGCACTAGTATGTGATTGAGCGAATTTATTCTCCAACTATTGTCTGTTCACATTAATTCTCGAAGTTGTGTTTGACTGTTTAAATCAAAGACCGAGAAAGTCAACCTTTAATTTTAATAATAAAATATTAATATACTAATAAAAATATTAATATTTTAATAAAAAATAACAATAATTTTTAAAAAAATCCAAAAAATCCAAAAAATAAGAATTTTTTTTTATAAAAATGTAAAAAAGTAAAAAAAACATCAATTTTTTTTCGAAAATTTACAAAGTAATAATAATTGAGTTATTATAAAAATAAAATTTTATCTTTAATATTAATTTTTAAACGATAAATTTTCAAAATATATATTTCTAATCGTTAAAATTTTAAAATTAATAAAGACAATTTTTTTGTTTAATTGATTATTTTGAATAATTATCCAAAATATTTTGGATTTAGGTTTAAATAACTACTTGGATTATTTATTTAAAACCGCTTTTTATGCAATTTACTTTGGGTTAATTGACTATTTTAGATTATTTATCTGAAAATACTTATTTAAACTATTTTTGATTAATTGAGTATTTTAGATTAATTATCTAAAACTGTTTATTTATTCGAATGATTTTGAATTATAATTAAAACCATTTTCTGAGATTTAAGATTTATAATTGAAACTACTTTAGGGTTTAAGGGTTTAGATTTTAGAGTTTAGGGTTTGTTAGAGGTGAAACCACTTTATGAGATTTACGATTGAAACTACTTTAGTAATGAATAAACCTAAAACCCTACAAATAGTTAACCCTTCAAAAATTTATTGTTTAGAAAATAAATATCGAATATATAATTTTATTTTATTATAACTCAAATATTATTAATTCATAAACATTAGAAATTTTTTTTTTTTTTACTTTTTAAAAATTATTTTCGGAATTATTTGGATTTTTGGTAAAAAGATATTGTTATTTTTTTAAAAAATATTATTGTTTTGATTAAAATATTAATATTTTATTATTAAAATTAAAGATTGATTTTTTGAGTCTTTGATTTAAACAGTCAAACACAACTTCAAAAATTAATGTGAGCAGACAATAGTTGGAGAATAAATTCGCTCAATCAAAATATTTGGAGAATTAAATGACAGTTTTTCCGCAGTAGTATATATATATATATGTGTGATGGGAGGCCATACTATGATGATAACGCTGATATGATTAGACATACATATAATTCAAACCACTAGAACATGGAATATAAATTTTTTGTAGATTGTGTATTTAGCATTTCTGTCTTTGTCAACATAAACTTCACTAGTAAACTGAACTCGGAAGCCACATGACCTGTCTCCTGCTCAACACTACAGTGTGATATGGGATGCGGCGGCCATCATGGGCTTATGTTTCATGACCCATTATCTATTTTATTCTAAGCCCATTGACGGTCCGTTCGTGGTAACGTCTGCGTGAACATTACTCCCTCCCTCCCTCTGTTCAATATATAACTAGGTAAATAGCACGCATATTGAAAAAATATTTAATTTTTCACATATTTTACAGAAAATATTTTATCTTTTTAATTAATAAAAAATAAATAAACATATTACCATTTTTTAAAGCCAATATGATTAAAGTCGATGTTTACTTTTTGCTATGAACTTTTAAAATTACTTATATTTTGAAACAAGAAAAAACATTCAAAACTGCTTATATATTGAAAAAGAGGAAATACTGAATATATCCATCATAGTCCGGTGCAGTTGGTGTGTTTGTTTCATGCATCCGCATTTGGAAAGTATTGTCTGAAACCATGTTTGGTTGGTTTCAGGATGTGTCATTTAGCCTCTTACCATTCTCTGGCTTCAAAAATAGCCTTATTCAGGACATCTTTTAATGTATTTGAATTGGAGTTTTCTTCACATTGCTTCTCAAACCCAATTCACTTTATACCAAAATGTCACGCCTACACATGATATGATATGATATGATACTTACAAACATAATGCATTTTGTTCAAGAAAATTGCTATGTGTGTATTAAGGATTTAGGCATACCAATAATTTTACCTCCCAGATTTAAGTATATGGGTTTAGAAAATGCAATGGGCTCAAAAGTGGCCCGGTTTAACCCGTTCAGTTAGAGATTTATAATTTGGACCGAACTATCTTAACTCTTAATGGACTATGATTCTACATAAGATTTTTTGGCACCGTATTCTACATAAGATTTAGTACTCCCTAAATCATGAAATACAGTGCCGATAAGTTTGTTCGATACAAAAAGTAATTTTAGGAAATAGGAAAACCTATGATAAAAATTTTTTATAAAAAGTTTGGATTTTTTTGAAAAATATAATAAAAATAATAACTAGAGATGCTGCTTATCCCGAATTTTAGTTCGGTTTCGATTAATGTTTTCCGATTTTTACTAATTTTTGTTTATAAAAAGAAAAAAATCAAACTGGAGAGAATATTTTAAATTATTAATTTGATATGCTTTCGATTCAATCTCATATATCTAACAAAATGATATTGGTTGTATGATTTCCGTGGTACAATAATTCAATAATGTGTAGAGTGTGTTCCCATATTTTCAGGACGGAGGTTTTGTCAACATAGTAGTCTAAGGTGATGAATGGTTTACCCTCTATTATTCGCAAACGTAAATACTATGGATGGTAGCGGTTGTTGGTATTTGTCAACAATCATGTAAATCGTTCTCAACAGTTTTTAACCGCTTAAAATTCTTCAAAACCAAAAGCTCATTCCCTCGAGCGTTTGCGATTGTGGACGGTTGCGGATGACTAATTTTTTTTTATCTTAAAATTTGTCTTTCAATATTGAGATAAATATATAAAAATAAAAGTTTATAAAAAATAAAGAATAAAATACAAGTATCATATATTAAATAATCATATTCTTACATATTTGACATAAAATTTTAATTAACTAAAATGTATTTATAATTGTAATTTATATATACATAAATTATTTATATAAAAAATTAAATATGTTTGAAGTACTTCATTAGTGTATTTCATGATTTATAATACTATTTTATTAATTTGATTTACTTTTATGGTTTTATAATATATATAAGTATTTTTATAAAACATATTTTAAACAATTATATATATTATATTTTGTATTTATTATCAATTATATTTAATACACAGTAGTTATATCTTTAATATTTATACTTATACCATAAATCGCTATACTAATATTTTCTTTAAAAAATACAGATATCATGTATTAAATAATCATATTCTTAAAATGATTATTAGTCATATCCCAAAAATTCATCAATTTTAATCGCTATATCAATATTAAACTACATATTTCTATTTTTATTATATTAAAATACTTATTAATTTGAATTATTTGTAAAAAAAATTACAGTTAAATATTTTTTTGTTGTTAATATATACTCGACCACTATTATATCCACTCGTAACCGGTCAGAAATATCTTGTAAATTCACCAATTTTTAATCACTACATTAATCATACAAATCGCTTAATAAAACTCAAAACCGTAATCATCCACACCCACAAACTTCCGCAATCATAACCGCACCTACAACAGGTAAACCAATCAGATCCTAAATTAGGTTAGTCTTTTCTTTCTTTTTTTGGTTTGGTTAAATGTACCGTTTCTATAAAACATTTTCGAAATGTTGCACTTGTTCATGTCTTTGCACGACGAGTTTTATCTACTTGTACTTATCTTGATTCTGAAAATTTGCGGCGGATGAAGAAGGTCTAACATTTACTTGACGTATTTATAAGAAAAATTCAATAAAATATTTATTATGGAACCTAACCAAAATAACTTGTATGTTTTTGGTCGCTTTCGAAAATCGGTATCTACCAAACACGTGATGCCAAGCTTTACAGGCCGAAAGACTTTTCGTTTTCGTTTTTGTTAAAAGAGGCCAAACACTTTCGTATTACAAAAGAGACTTTGTAGCAAAGAGTTGTTTGTTGGTAAAATTATAATAAAATTTCTAAATGTTGGAGGTTATATTATTAAGTGTTAAATGAGTTTTAATAAAATATGAATGTGAATAAGAAATGGTCTTAATCTATAAATAAATGAAAATAATTCATTAAATTTATAAGCTTAACTGGGAAAATGTCTCACATCTAAAGTTTGGAAAAATTTCAAATAGCTTATATAGTGACTAATAGTTGTATTAGTCTAGTGAAGTACGAAAAGAGAGGATGAAGAACTATGCACGTACGTGCGCGTGCTCGTTGCTTGTTGCTTTTAATTTGGCTTTAGGGCTCTTGGGCTATATATATGTCTGAATGGACTTATCTTTTTTACCAATAGATAATGCCACAATTCGTTTTATACTAAACACACTAATGGTGGTGTGTTAAAATCTGCACTAATGATGTATTAAAGACAAACGTTTTATATTAATGCACACTAATGGTTGTGTGTTAAAGTTTGCACTAATGATGTGTTAAAAGACAAAAACGTTTTGAACTTTTGAGCTTATCAAAACTCTTACCTCTTGAAATTACTTTCTACTCACTATAAATAGATGCATTATATGCCTTAAGCAGATACATCAAAAATTCTCTTTCACACAGTAAACAGAACTCTCTCTAGCAATCTCTTACCTATGAAGATACTTCTTTATGTATTTCGAGAGTATAGTAGATTACTATATTCGTTAGAACCGTGATCCAGTATTGAGATATGGTTTCCTATGATTGTATCCTGGGACTCATGAATCTATAAAAATCTGTCACACTACGAGAGATTCTTTGAGTTAAGAAAAGAGATCATATCTCGCTTTCATGCTTAGATCTTATTTATTTCCTTAACGTTAACGTTGTATACTTGTTTGATTAAATTATTAATTCCGTAGTATTTTGTAAATATTGGTCTTACACTAAAATCTATAATTATATAAATGAGTTAAAGTTAAGGTCATGTGCTTCGGCTTTAATTTCATCCCATATGTTACTGAGGTAGTTGTCCATTTACTTCAAAAGCAATATCGTAATTATGTGTCTCAAAGAATTATTTTCATCGATAAATAATAAAACTAAGACATACTATGATATATCTACCCTCCTCCCTTAACATGCGTGATGAGATTTTACACAATTGACATGTCTTATTAATCACACAATTCATTCACGAATTTCATAGACATGACGAGGTTATGCTTTGTCACACAAGAAAGTTTTAATCCATGCCTCCCTCTATCCGGAAGGCCTTGTCTAAGTCGTTTGGTGGACAAAATAGGTATACCAAGTAATTTGGTGATCTAATGGGTCTTGAGGTATCCAAAAGCACTACTTTTATTTCAGAAGAATAAATTATTTTCGTTTTAAAGACAATATTTTCAACAAATGAAATAGATTATAGACCAAAATATCCAGAATTCCAATGTTTTTAAAAGATATCACATAGAGAAAACCAATTTAGTTTACAGAGTTAAATAAAATTGTGTTTGTTTCCAAAAACCAAAAGAAAACTTTCATTTACTATATTTAAAAGTATATATGTTTTGTACTCCTTATCTTTTCTTGTATTCGATGTGTTTATTTTTATTTTTATTAAGTGATGTTTTTTAATTTGGATGCAAAATTAATGATTTTTGTTGCTTTTGACTATTTAGATTCTGCATATAATAAAAATGTTTTTATTTTTAAAACGAATAAATGATTTTG
>OVAP01006334.1:0-11901 GCA_900406295.1 Aurinia saxatilis
AGTAATACTTTTAGCAATACTAGAGACATTTTTAATTAACCAAATCCTTGTCTTTTGTGGATCTTAACTCTTTTCACATTGCTTTTCGCTCTACTATGTTTCATCTTTCTCGAACTTCTTCCTCTTCTGGATTTGCCAGCAACGCGTACAGACAATGGTCTACTCCGTAGCCTTACTAGGCGGTGGCTGTTGCGAATGCTGCCGTGATGGTGGTGGTGGCGGCTTTGGCCCTTGTTTTTGCTTCCGAATGCTAACTTTTCTCTTCTCCTCCTCCGCTTTGGTGTGATTCTTCCGCCACTGAGACTGTCCCATGAACTTGATTCATTATCGCTCGGGTAATCATTGGTGGCAGCTTCTATATCAGGGAGACGTTTTCTGCGGCGGTGGACTCGCTCCACATTAGTCAAACTATGCCACAAGCAACTAACCATCTCTCCAATAGCGACCCAGTAAGTCGCACAAGCGGCACAAGTCATTTTACATATGCTTTTAACAACACATTGGCAGATTCCAAGCTTGAACAAGAGTGTGATAAACACCAAAACTGCAAAAGAAACATATACAAAATTATCCAAAACATATAAGTTTTTAATATAGAAAAAGAGTAAGGAGAACAAAAAGAAATAGTACTTATCACGCAGAGGAGTGACATCAACAACAGCTTCGCAATATCAGGAAGACAAAAATGTTCTACGAAACATCCAAGATCCCATGGCCCTGAACATACATTTCTGTACTTCAAAAAAAAAAAAAAGAAAATAGCCATCAGACATTGCGATTGAGACAAAACCAAAACGTAAAACCATTAACTATCAGACAAGATCAAATGATAATGTAGTGAAAAATCTTACACGCAAGATCTTCCAATTGTGGCTTTAAACGGTGCAGTAAATATATTCCCAATAAAACCTCCGATCTCGTTTGATGTTTGCCCTATAACGTTGCCCATTTTGCTTCAAACTTGAAAATTAGTGACTCTCTGATTTTGGCAACAATCAACACGTAGGAAGAGATGTTTTCTCAGATAATGTAAGAAGGAAGTTAGTTACGTATTAAAAAATAATTTTGAGTAACCGTTTACTAATTATGTTTTTGGGATATATTTTTCATCTTTACTAGTACATATGAAAAGTTAAATTTATCTACTCATAATTTGTTTACCAAATTTGAAATAGATACGTATCACCAAAATCAAACTGTAACCATATTTCAGACCATAACCAAATTACTCTTTCACCTAACAAAAAAGCTCTTCTACAACATCTTCAAGGAGCAACAATATTCTCAAAGTTCAACCTCAAGTCAGGATTTTGGCAACTTAGAATTCATCATGATGAAAAATTTAAGATTGTATTCTGCCTACCTAATCGCCATCTTCAATGGAATGTCCAACCATTCGGGTTGAAGACTGCTCCATCACTATTCCAACAAGCAATGCTAAGGATTTTCAAGACCGTAAATATATATATCATGACTAATATATACAAACAAATTATACTTATCTACTGATAAGTGTTGTTTAAGTTACCAAATTCGAAAATGCATGACCAAAATCAAACTGTAACCGTATTTCGGACCATAACCGGATTATTTTCCTACCTATAAATTATCGAATATGGATAGATTTATTACCAAAATCAAACCGTAACCATGTTTCAGACCGTAACCAGAGTAATCTCCCACCTATAAATTGAAAAATAAGAAGCCGTAGGTAGGGTTTTCTGATCCTGATGGCGAAAATTCGGCGGCGAAACGAGGATCAAAATGATGATCTAGCCATTTCTGAACGTAGAGATTTCTCAGAGCTGATCATCAATGATCTTGTCATCGAGATATTCTCTAAATTACCAGCAAAATCCATCGCGATATGTCGTTGTGTATCGAAACTCTGGGAATCAACGCTTGGTCGTCAAGTGTTTACCGATTCCTTCTTGAAGCAGTCTTCTTCTGAGCCTAAGCTCTTGTTCACTGTCTACAAAGAAGGTACAATGTCTATCTTCTCGGCAGAGAACTCAAACTCGCCTCAAGTAACCGCCTATAATCATTTGAATTTGTCTTTCGATGACATTCCTGATGGCAATTCTGAGTTTGTTGGGTCAGTAAACGGCTTGCTTTGTATTACACCTGTATGGATGTTTAAGGGAATGCCTGAAACTATACATGTGATATGCAACACCAGTACTGGTCAGACTTTACGTTCTTTACCTCAAGTGCCAACGAAGATGGTAGATAGGTTTAATCTGATGAGTTTTTTCGGGTATGATCCGGTTGAAAAGCAGTACAAGATATTGTCTATGAGTAGTCGTAGATATTTAAGTTATGAAGTTATCAGGATCACTAAGGAGCATCAAGTTCTGACGTTAGGAACGAAGAAACCGCGTTGGAGAATGGTTAAAAGTTGGATGAACCATTATCCGATGAGTAGCGGGGTGTGTATCAACGGTTTTCTGTATTATGTAGCTGTGGTTGTTGAGTTGTATGCAGATTCGATGATGATTGTTTGTTTCGATGTTAGGTCTGAGGAGTATAGGTATATTAAAAAGGGTGAGGACATGGCTTTCTTGAAAGATTCGACTTTGGTGAACTACAAGGGTAAATTAGGTGCGCTCCGTGCGCTTTTGTCGACTGGGTTGGATGGATTTTTGTTTGACAGAATTAGTGGAGGAACTAGAGGTATTGAGTTGTGCGTTCTCGAA
Organism: Aurinia saxatilis; assembly: GCA_900406295.1. Classification (NCBI taxonomy): domain Eukaryota; kingdom Viridiplantae; phylum Streptophyta; class Magnoliopsida; order Brassicales; family Brassicaceae; genus Aurinia; species Aurinia saxatilis. The sequence continues at coordinate 2,697 of OVAP01006334.1, forward strand.
GACCCCGAGACACCAGTATGGTCTAAGCATGTTTATGAATTCCCTTCTATGTGGAAGACTGTTGTCGGAGATGACAAGTTATATTTTGTTGGTGTAACTGGTACTAATGAGATTGTGTTGGCGCCACGCCGTGTATCTGACCGTCACTTTGTTTACTACATCGACATCGAGAGGGTAGCTGTCAGGAGAGTTGAAGTCGGAGGAATGGGTGCTTACAAAGATTGCAGAGTTCACACCACTGCGGACCATGTTGAGAACGTGAAGCTTATGGATATGTTCAAGACTTACAACTTGAGATCTCGTAAGAGGTCATAAGCTCTTACTGTCTGAATTATGCTATTGTTCGACTATCTTCTGTTTCATTTGTGACAATGTTCATCTTACTGTCTGTATTATGCTATTGTGCGACTGTTTCTGTGACTATTTTCTGTTTTGTTTGTGACAATGTTCATCTTTCCTGGATACTTTAAGACATCCCTATGTTTTCAGTTTGCATTACTGGTGTTTTTCCATCAAAACCTTTCTAAGAGAAGTGAACTTAGTTCTGGGTTTATGTGGTTTCCGTTTTTCTTATGTTATGTCTGCTTGACATGATAGATTCAACTAGGGGGTTATAGGAACTCTCGTTGCAAACTCTTGAGATGCTAATCCAAAACAGAGAAATCTAAAATTTGATCTTTTTCTGCTAAATCAAAGAGTGGACTATTGTTCTTGTGGCAAGAACACAATACGAACAAGAATCTTGTCCGTACTGTCTTGCAATTCAATCGGATGTCCTTCAAGAACATCAGATAGAAAAGAAGTAGAGAATATGATTTCATTTGTTGTATACAAGAACCATATTAACTACATACACTAGAAGCTATATGAACAAGAGTTGCTAACAAACAAAACTCAAGAACTTCAGAGATATCACCAATCTCATAATATAGTGATTCTCAGAGAAACTTTTAGCCTATTTATCTAAGAGGTTTCACTATGAGACTGAAGCTCTTTTAAACCCAAGAAATCAGTAGCGAACTCCTCATCGTTTTTGCCTAACATTTCCTCTAATGTACATTCTATATTCTTCCCTTTGAGTACCCAAAACCTCGGTTTTATTCTCTTCTCCAATGAATAACTGAAATACCTCGGGTAATCGATTACCTCTTTAACCGGCTTCTCCATGTCGTTCATCAGAAACTCTAGCTTCGGTCTCAACACTTTGTCGATGCTGTATCCTAATATCGGTGAGAATTTACGAATCATAAAGGCAATCCCTCTCTCCGGTATCCCACTTCCCATCAGGTACTTTAGCCTGTAAGCAATACACAAAATCAGGGGTCATTATTGGCTAGAAAAAAGATTTCATTGAGGTAAAGGGTTAAATGACTGGGATAGATACCGGGGAAGTACAGTCTTGTCTACGTCGTATATGAGAAATTCTGGGTATTTCTTTATGATCCGTGGAAAATGGGTACTGGAAACACCGAAACAAGTGAGAAAGAAGAGCTTTTTCTGCAGCGTTTTGTCAATGCTGCAGCCGAATATTTCAGGACATCGACAGAGTATTTGACCCACGATTTCCTTTTCAAATCCCAAATCCTCCAAAAAAGACACAACCTGTTACAAGATGAGAAACCATGTTGTCAAAGAAACAACCTTGCAAAATAACAGAATGAGTGAATACACATTTTTGAACATTGGTTCTTTACCTTGAGAAACTCTTGGGGTTTGCATAACAAAAGCTGAGGCATCTTGGGTATAATTTTTCCCATCCTTTTATTCCTAACACCTAATTTATCAAATTCCTCCACCATCAACTTCATATTACTTGTCGAACAACCGAGAAGTAAAGGCCATCTCCTAATTGCGTGGTCAATATCAATTTTGAGCACCTAAGAAAAGCAAAATTATAGCAAGCCACCAAATTAAAGAACAGTTTTTCATCTCTACTGCATTAAAGAAAACTATTCGCACTTTATGTTGGTTTCTGTAGTTCACTTACCGATTCACTCTCTAACACTGAGACAATGTGCGAATAGTTTTCTTGTATGCTTGGTGAAAGAATCCATGGATACTTCAACAACACTTTTCCAGATTCCGTATTCAATACACTAACCTGAACCATTACAACCGACAATTAGCAACAATCAGCAACCACAAGAAAACAAAGAAAGCGCAGCTACAAGCTAATTACGTACACAATGAATCAAACTTGCATACCTTTCCCAGAGCTGCGGCCACCCTTCTTTTAATCTCCTCAGTTTTGTTGAGCATAATAGGAGGGTACAAAAGAAGCACCTTCCCCAAGCAATCTTTAGGAACACCGATACTTTCAAGAAACTCTACCATAGGCTTCATATCTTTCTCTTCCGAAAGTAATAGAAGCCGAGGGAACGACTCGATTAAAAATCTGAAAGATGAATCTACAGAACCCAACATATCCAAGCCTCCACGCCTTGCTTCAATCTAAAACAAACATTCATCTTACTCAACAACATAGCACCCTCTAAACAAAGCTAACAGATTGAAGAAAAAGACAGAAACCTTTTCGAAAAACGATAGAGTCTGCTGCACATCTTCATCAATAGGAATAGATAAGTAAAGCATCATTCGCCGCGCATACTTCCCAACAACACCTTTCTCATCACTGCCAGAAAAGAATATTTCCTTCAGGTACTTAACCTATAATCCAAACCCAACCATTAAACCCAACCATTAAGTAACCATCTTTTGTTGCATAAACACTATCTCTAGGCAACAGAACAATCTAATTCAACCACCTTATTTAGAAGTTTCGGAACCGATTCAGACGAAAGGTAATGAGCCAAATACATTGAAGAAGACAAACTCAAACCAAGACTCTCCAAAAACGCAACTTTACCACCATCACCTTTCTCCTTAACCATATAAACCACTTTCTCCTTAAACCCTAAACTCTCTTCAAATTCTCCATTCCCTTTCCACGTGTTCAATTCCTCTAACTCCTTAACTCCATCTACAATCATCTTCGTGTACTTTTCACAGTTTCTAGACACGAAATCTGAATCAGACTCAGAGAGTCCAATCTCTTGTTGAAGAAACCTAGAAATGGTAATCTGGGCAAGAGTGAAATGGTCTTCATGATTCGTATACGAAGAATTAGAGCTAGGGTTCGAGTCTTTATGATGTAACGAAGCAGAAACAGAGAATCGAACATTTTGATTAGCTCGAAACGAATTTATACGACGAGGAGAGAAGAAGAGATAGTTGGAATTGATGGTACAAGATTGTAGAGGAGGAGAGATTAAGAATAGGGTTTCGAATTTGCAGGAACAAAGCTTCATTAACATGGTGGAGAAGTAGAAGAAGAAGAAGACAAAGATCGAAACTTTGCTTCTACACCGAAGAAGAAGAAGTGTCAAGGGTTTATCTGGTAAGGGTTTAAACCATTGTGTTTCAATTAATTTTGCACTTCCGGTTTAATCATACCGGTTTAAACCCATTGGGCTTAAAGATAAACCTAGTAATGGGCCATTACATTGTCGATTCTATTAAAGAATATTCAAAATTTAATGGGCCTCAATATGGGCCTGTTACATTTAACGGTAACGGAAATACAAATTCTCTAGGCTCTCTACACTAACTTCTCCTTCAAGAAACTTGCCTTTGCTTTGTTAAACCCAACACTTCACTTGAAACTTCATTTGAAAATGTAAAGTTACCAAAAAATGGTTTCTCCATTTCCAAGACTAGGATTGAGATTTTGCAGCTGGAGATTCCGGTACAAAAGGATCACTCTGTCAAAAGAAACAAAATCGTTAAAAAAACCGCAAAAATATATCAAAACTTTGCTAAATTTTTCAGAATAATGAATTGGTTTTTAGCTGTAAACCCATGAAACTTAACATATATACTTACGCGTAATGATGAAATCGAGACTTGGCTTTGGCTAGTGTTCGGAGACCTTCCTTGATTTCCAGCATAATACACAGTCCCTAAACTCTCTTCACCAATCTCTCTTAACCGATTAAGCTCAGGTAATATCTCTTTTGCAAGATCAGGTCTATCTTTTCTTCGTAACTCAGCGCATTGAAGCGAAAGTTTAGCTAAAGAAAGAGCTTCTTCCATAGGCCAATCCGGTACAGCTGGATCAAGCATATCTTTGAGAGTGCCTTCTTCGATAGCTTGCTCAACGTAATAAGCTAAACCCATCGGTTGTTTCGCGGTCAAGACTTGCAAAAGCATGATCCCAAGCGAATAAACATCCGATTTAACACCTAACATTCCTGTTTGTTGGTACTCTGGATCAATGTAACAGAACGTTCCTGCAGCTGAAGTAACTCTGTACTGTGTAACGTTTTCAGCTACCGCAGGGACTAGTCTCGCTAGTCCTACATCGCTTATCTTGCTTACGTAGTTGTAATCGAGAAGAACGTTTGCTGGTTTAAGGTCTCGGTGGACAATTGGTTCTGGTTTGGTCTGGTGAAGGAAGAGTAATCCAGTGGCGATTTCAGCAGCGATTCTGAAACGTAGCTGCCAAGTAATTGGTGGCGTGTTGCCTCGCATGAAGAGACGGTCTTCTAAACTTCCTTTCGCCATGTATTCGTAAACAAGAATCCCGAATTCGGGACAAGCTCCAAGAAGTAGCACCATGTTTGGATGCCTTATACAACTTAACACTTCAACCTGAAGAAAAAACATAAAACATATGTCATAAAATCGAAACATCGAAGAGTTTCCTGAAGATTGTTTTGTTACCTCTTTTTGAAACTGTGATCTTCCTTGAGCTGCATCAGGGCGTAAAACTTTAACCGCAACACTCGTGTGATCAAGAAAGCCTCTAAAGACAGGACCATACCCTCCTTCTCCTACTTTTTGAGACTCTGCGAAATTCGAAGTAGCTTCTTCGATTTCTTCAACCGTGTATTTTCTATACCGCACAAATCCACGGGAGAAAGACTCTGATTCTTTCAAACTCTTCATCTCTGCAGTAACTCTTCTCTTAGCTTCCACTTCTGCTAATCTCTTTGCAGCATCAGCAGCTTCCATAGCTGCTTTGGCTTTAGCTCTCTCCTTTTCGACTATTGACATTGCTGCTACCTCTGAACTCTTTGCTTCTTCCAGTCTTCTTTCCTCTTCGGTTCTCAGCTTTTGCAGCTCCGTCGCCTAAAAGGTTCATTAGAATTTAGTATCAAATTAATTGATGTACAAGTCTTCTAAACAGAACAAAACCGAGTTTCGAATACACAAGGTCTAGTATTAATTACTTGTTGTCTAGCACTTAAAGCTTCTTTGCAAGCTGTGCTATACATATCCATAGTTTGTTTCAACTCTAAACGTAGCCTCTTCATTTCAGCTTCAACATCATCCTGTAACAAAAAACACAAACCCTTCTTAAGAAAATATTATGTATTATAAATCGATATTATATAACGAGTGGATTGACTCATGTTCCTTATATATAAATTTTATATTGAAGTACTAGGACTAACCAAGCTTTGAGATGAATATGAGGATGTTCTATTGCTTTCTTCAGAGAATGAGGAGTTGTCATTAGCGAAACCAGGATCACTAAACTTGATCCCCAAGCGATGCGACCCAATGCTCTGCTCCGAGCTAGTTGAGATCCTTGAAGTTCTTCCGGATTCAGGGAAATCGAGTGTGAAGGAATACCGTTCAACACTCGGTCTCCCTGAGCTGATGAATGAAAAGTCCGCGTCTCGATCTCGGTGAGGAGAAGGAGTGATCAATGAAATGTCACTATCTGAATCATATAAGTCCCCATGTATATGCTTTATCATAGCTTGTCTTCTATTCATAGGTGATCTACAAGAAAACAAAAATGTTGAAAATTTTAGACTACAATGTCAAAACATTAAAGTTAAAAAAGACTTCAAATTCTTACTTTGGAACATCTGCTTCAACTGATTTACGCGGCCTAGTTGGTGTATTACCTGTTTTGCACAAAAAAAAATTGGATCAGAAAGACTTATAATTTTCTTGAGAAGAACTTCTGAAGAACAAAATTTTGTCTAACCTGCAGACTTGGTTTGTTCATGACGTTTTGTTACTTTCCTAGGAGTAACAGGAAGTTGATTTTCCATTTCGGAGGGCTGCTGCATCGAGTTCTGGTAAGGCGCAGGACGAGATGCATTTCGTACTGAAACAATTTTGCCTTTGGAAATGACATAAACATTGCAGAAATCTGGAGCTGATTTTGACACAGTTGTTGGTAAATCAGTCTTGAATCTTCTGCTCAGAAGTAAAAACATTATAAAATCTGTTATAAAAAATGGATCTAGACTTTGTCACAAAACAATTCTGAAAGAAGAAGACTAATATATATATATATATATACCTCATGAAGCTATTACGAGATGCTGATCCAACGACTAAATTCTCGATTGCGGAAGATGAAACATAATCAAGAATGGCTCTAACTTTGTCTGAGTCTTCGAGTAAAATGTCTCGACAATGTATCTGCTCAAGGAATTTGAAAAAACCTTAACTTTGAAGAAATTAGAGGAAACCAGTAGATTGATTTTGATTCTGAATACCTCTTTACGGGAACAATAGCAATGGAAAGATACAAAGAGATCTTTCGCTAGCTTCTCTGATTGTTGCCTCTGTTGTGGCGTTCCATCTTCCATATCTGCAAAGATAAAAGCAAAAGAATTAAAACTTCTGATGTTGCTTCTTCGTCAAGAAATAGTTTCTTGTCTCCTAAGAAACAAACCCTAGAATAGCATAAAAGACCCTATTTCATGAGGAGAAAACAAGAAGGTGGAACCTGAAGAAGAATAGGATTTGGAGAGGACATGAATAAGAGAAATGGTTTGGCCGCGAGATGCAAGATTATCGATTGTCCATTTAAGAGCATGTTGGCTTCCTTTGTCTTTGTCTATTGCAACTGCCACTGAACCACTTCCTGTTTCTTTCTTTGCACCATTTGCCTTTGGTAGCCACATTTCTTCTTCTTAATTATTGAGGAGACAATACAAAACAAAAGGAAGAAAAAAAATAAACCTTCCCTCTTGAGAGCTTTAATTATGATACAAATGAGAAAACTTCACTTTGATTTTTTTTTAGGGAATTATTTTGTAAAAAGAGTTTGATTGGTCACAGATTCTTTATGAAGGAAATAGATGAATGGGTTTGAGAATTTTCTCTCTTTTCTAATGGTTCTAATTTAAAGGGCATCTTTTTATTTTTGGCTGATCATCTAATTTCAGAATCTATAAAACACAAGAAGATAAGCAAGAAACATTCTTTTTGTGTGGTTTAACTTTGATAAGAGTGCAAAAAATTGCCTAAATTTAAATCATCACATATCTCTTTATGTTACCTCTAGAAACTTGCCTTCTTATGGATGGTAGACAAACCCAAAACCAAAATACTATCTAGAACTTTATAATTTAAATTAAACTATAATGATTTTACTACACGTACATCTGAATTTTGGTTACTCTTTGTATAAGTATACATGCATGTGTATGTAAGTATGTATATAGGATCATTAGATTGCTTATTACAGTAACAAACTCAACCACTTACATACATGCATGATATGACCCTTTGAGTTTAAGAAGTTATGATGATAAAACTATCTTCTCTNGTATTATGATGAAACTATCTTCTCTTTTTCATATAATGGAACTAGTCTCCTATACTCCGCGAGCGCCCACACGGGGAAGATGTTTCTGTATGCTGCGTAGTGTAACAAGCAGTTCTTCATGAAAGCTCCAGTTATCTCCTGTAAAATATACAATTTGGACTCTTCAAAATCCAAAAACCAAACAAAATCTTATGCAACAAACTTTTACATAAATATTTTGAGAGGGTTTCTATTTTTTTTTTAATGAGAATTGTCTATTGATAACTTTGTTTCATGTTTACAAAAGTACCTGCTGAGGAAAATCACCATTCTCTAGTTGGGAGTTGATTAAGAGCTTCGCAGCACGGTGAATAGGAGCTGCATCTCTCTCCGCCTATAATGTGAGATTAGAGGATACAATTAATGACTTTTCAATGGAATGACTTAAAAGTTCTTAACATATCTCGGTTCTGAACCTGTCCAGCTTGAATTAGACCCATCATTGCCCAAGATGTTTGCACCAAGTTTGATCTATCTCCTTCACTTGGAATATATTTCTACACACCAAACCAAATTATAAAAATTTTGAACTACAAGACGCGTACATTGCAATGACTATCTGGTTATTGTACCTTTTGAACACATGACAAGTAGCTTTCACCCCAACCTCCATTATCTTTTTGAGTTGTGAGAAGGAAATGAACACCTTTACGCATAGCCAAACAGTTATTGTAAGTCTTTCCAGCAGCCGCGAGACCTCCAAGACCAAACCATGTACTGTAAGTGAAGCAAACTCCCCAGCTTCCGTACCTATAAATCCAAAGATCTGTTGATATCACCAGAATCTTTGTGAACCGATTTTAACATCTCTAAAAGTTAATATATAGTACCATGAACCATCAAGCATTTGCATGTCCTCTATGTATTGCACGGCTTTCTTGATGGAAGTATTGATCTCTTCTGTCCTGTGATCCGGATACAATTGCTTGAACAGAATCAAAGCTTGAATTGTTGATGAAGTACACTCAATGTACTCGTGCTCAACCACAATGTCGGCGAAAAACTCAGTAGGATTAAGCAACTAAAAACACGAAAAACACGAGTGAATGATGTTTCTAAGATTTTCTTCCCGGGACTCATAAATATTGTAATATATAATATCGATGTGATATCGTTCTTACTTCCAACCATTCTTGTCCANATTGAACAGAATCAAAGCTTGAATTGTTGATGAAGTACACTCAATGTACTCGTGCTCAACCACAATGTCGGCGAAAAACTCTGTAGGATTAAGCAACTAAAAAACACGAAAAACACGAGTGAATGATGTTTCTAAGATTTTCTTCCCGGGACTCTAATATATAATATCGATGTGATATCGTTCTTACTTCCAACCATTCTTGTCCACGAGCAGGCTCCCAAGCAGTTATACCTCCATTTTTACTCTGTATCAAGAGCAGAAAAACAACAAAATTCTCAACATGAAGAAGAACATTTTAGGGAATGCGTACTACATATTATATGAAGCTCACCTGTAGAGAGAGTAGGATAGTAACAGACTCGTATAACTGTTCAGGATCCATTTTCGGGCCAGCGATATCAGGTGGCAACATCGAGAGCAACAAGCAACACTATAAACCAAGATAA
>OVAP01006335.1:0-11897 GCA_900406295.1 Aurinia saxatilis
GTCTGTACACTTGCAGTCAGAAATACAAGGGTAAAACTCTGTGTATCACCAGCATCAACAAACGTCAGCCAAGTGAGAAGCTTCCATGGACAAGCTAGCTTCTATCGCCGCTTTGTAAAGGACTTCAGTAGTATTGCTGCACCCCTCACCGCTGTAGTAAAAAAGAGTGTGGGATTTACATGGGAGAAAGCTCAACAAAATTCATTCCAGACATTGAAGGGTCGTCTCACCAATGCACCTGATCTAGTCTTGCCGGATTTTTCAAAGACCTTTGAAGTGGAGTGTGATGCATGAGGGATTGGAATATGAGCTGTCTTGATCCAAGGAGGGAAGCCAGTTGCATATTTCAGTGAGAAGCTTGGAGGAGCCATGCTTAACTACCCCACATATGATGCAGAGCTATATGCACTAGTCAGAGCTCTAGAGACTTGGCAGCATTACTTGTTGTCAAAGGAATTTTCGGTTCACACCGACCACGAGACGTTGAAGCATTTAAGGGGTCAGACCAACCTCAAGAAGAGACACGCTCGTTGGATGGAATTCATATAGACTTTCTCGTACATCATCAAATACAAGACATGCACGGAAAACATTGTTGCCAATGCACTTTCAAGAAGACATGCTTTGATCGCCACAATGGAAGCCAAGGTGATGGGTTCTGAATTTATCAAGGAGCTGTACAAGGATGATCCCGAATTAAAGGAGAACTTCCTGAAGTGTGTTAAAGGAGCTCATGGGAAATTCTATCTATATGACGGATTTCAATTCCGCAAAAAGAGGCAATGCATACGACATTGTTCTCTAACGGATGTGATAGTCCGAGAAGCTCACGGGGGAGAGCTTATGGGAAACTTTGGAGTAGATAAGACATTGGCAATTGTTAAGGAGCATTTCTGTTGGCCACATCTCAAGAAGACAGTTGAAGCTCATTGTGCAAGATGTGTGACTGGTAAGAAAGCCAAATCAAGAGTTCATCCGCATGGGTTATACCGTCCACTACCGATCCCAACTGCTCCATGGATAGACATATCAATTGATTTTTTCCCTGTCCTACCAAAGAGTAACCACAAGGATTCTATTTTTGTAGTGGTGGACAGATTCTCCAAGATGCCACACTTCATCCCTTGTGCCAAAGTTAATGATGCTTCCCAAACCGCCGAATTATTCTTTAAGGAGGTAGTAAAGCATCAGGGAGTTCCCCGAACCATTGTATCCGACAGAGATAGCAAGTTCTTGAGTCATTTTTGGAGAACACTACGGAAGAAACTCGGAACCAAACTCTTGTATTCTACCACTTGCCATCCTCAAACAGACGGCCAAACAGAAGTAGTTAACCGCACTTTGTCAACTCTATTTAGGGCTACCATTGGGAGAAACTTGAAGACATGGCTGGAATGCTTACCTTACATTGAGTTTGCATACAATCGATAATTCCATTCAGCCACCAAGATGTCACCTTTTGAAATTATCTACGGGTCAAATCCAACAACTCCATTGGATCTAGCTCCACTACCGCCGGTCGAAGTAGTAAGCCAAGAAGGAGAGGAGAAAGCCGAGTTTATTAAGGAGATTCATCAGAAGGCAAGAAAAAACATTGAGAAAAGGACTGAGCAATATGTGAAGACAACCAACAAAGGACGAAAAGAAGTTATAAGACAGGGTCTGGTTGCACGTGAGACAAGAGAGGTTTCCCGCTCAAAGGACTTCAAAGCTTGCACCCAAAGGAGATGGACCATTCAAGATCCTTGAGAAGATCAATAACAACGCCTACCGTCTAGACCTCCCAGATGAGTTTAATGTTTATGAAACCTTCAATGTTTCTGACTTAGCTCCTTTCGATGCAGATGAACCAGTTTTGAGGTAAAAAACTTTTGGAGAAGAAGGGGATGATGAGGACATACAAGCTAAACCGGAACAAGCTAACCAAGAGCAAGAACCGGAAGTGCCAAAACTCTTTGAGGGAGTAATGACACGAGGAAGAGCAAGAATTCTGCAGCACAAATACAATCAGAGTATTCAGAAGTTCATAGACTAGCTCGACCAAACCCACATATCCAAGCCAGCCTCAAACAAGCTCAAAGTGGATCATGAAGCATCCGATTCAATTCCAAGCAATGGAGATGATTCCCATAATAGGCCAGCATGCAAGCATGAAGAATAATGGCCTTTATTGCCTTACAAAGCCCATACCATGATTTTGTTTATCACTTGTGAACATCAAGATTTTTAAAAGAAGCAAAGAGATCAATGGCTCAAAAGTAGGGGAGTTATGATTCGATGAACATGGACATCCACCACTTTCCATATCAACCAAACCGTGTCCACAAAGATAAGTAAGGTAAGTTATTCATTTCAATATCATATTTTTATGCAGGGTTTATTTTCTTTTATTTTGTTTCGTTTGATTTAGATTAGATAATCTTCTTGTAATCAGAAGATGCAATAAGCTAAATATTTTCATTTATTGCATTTAAATTTTGACCTAGAAGGTCACTAGCTCATAGGACTATTTATAAAGTCCCCTTGCAGCCATGTAAGCGGTAAAATTTTCATCATTAATAAAATATCGAACTTTCTTCAAGAAACCTTGTTTTATGTACAACTTTTCTTCTCCTGTACTAGTTGAGACCCGTACCTCCTAGCCTTGAGATCTCTCGTGTTTTATCAAAAGCCTTACGCAGCTTTTGTGGTACACATCAATCCACACTCCATCCACTCGCTTCTATCACTGTACACGGATCCTTTGAATAGAGCATCTCGTTCATTTGGTCCAACCCTTGTTGTAAGCCTTGGGTTTTGACATCAGGAGTATACAAGCCTCGTGACAGTGCTGTGCTTGTATCAATTGATATATCTCGTATTTTACCGGTCTTTATTATTATAAACATATAATTATTTATATTTTGGAGTCTGTATATTATTATTAGAGTCCAAGTGAGTCATTTTAGGTGCATGGACGAGGTTTTGGAACTTGAGAAGGATCTAGAAGAATTATGGAGCAAAATGGAGCTTGAGGAGACAAATTAAGGAAATAAGGAAAAATGGCAAGAAACAGAGGAGCTGTCAATCGATACTACCTTGGTGTCGATCGACCCCCTGTGGAGAAAATACAATCTTTCCTTAAATCTCAAGATGAAGATTTCCCTAATATTTTATGTTAATTTCCTAGACTTAAAATCCGTCCTAGACGTTATAAATATTTTTCTACAACCATTGTTTAGGCTTATGCTTTATTTTATCTTTGAGAGTTTTTGTAAGGGAAAATTCTTAGACCCTCTTTGGTTGTCATATTGCATGTTCTTTTCAATTAATTGCTTGATATTTTGCTTAGCTATGTCTGAGTAGATCTCTTGTTAGGCTTAGGTTTCCTAGGATTTAGATGAAGAATTGATAGCCATATGGTAGATTTAGGTTGAACCTTTAATTCTTCCTCTAGATTACGTTTTATGCTAGCTCTTTATTAGATCACCTAGAGTCTAGATCATAGGTAATTATTATACATGGATATGTTAGTAATTGCTGGAACAAATCTTAGTAGGAGTAGATTATCTATTCACAAAGGAATTTGGCTTAGGTAATCTATGAACATTTGAACCTAGGTTTAATGCTTGATTAATCTCTTAAAACTCACAAAGGAATTTGGTTTTCTAGGTTTTAATCATAGATTACATACTCAATGGAAGTTGGTATGTATTACATTAGGTTTTCATGTTCAAGAATTAAGTTGGTACCTGAATTTCCCGTGCGGTGTCGATCGACACCCTATTGGTGTCGATCGACTTGACGCGTCTGGTTGTCGTTTTGAGTCTAAATCTGAAGTCCTAAAAGCCTAGCATTGACATTAATTGTTCAAAACTCCCAAATCTGTTAAAACCCCTAACCTAGAATTTAAATAGAGTTTATTAATTAGTTTGCAATTTATTGGTCCTTGTGAATTTGATACCCTTAGTACTATAACCGATAATTTTTGTGCTCTTGCGGTTAAACACAAAAGGGATAAACTTCTGTGTATCAAATTTTGGCACCGTTGCCGGGGACCAATTAAAACTTGCATACTAGTTTATCGAATTCTACTTTAGTTTTAGGATTTTATTTGCTTGTTTTTCTTTGGTTGTATTTATTCTTAATTACTCACTAACTAGTTTCTTTTTGGTTTTTCTTTTTGGTGTTTCAGGTTTATGCCCTTGAGGAGTGACAATTCTAAATAGCTTTTAGACCACACCGAGCTAGAAAGAGTCGAAAGAAACAACTGGAAAACTAAGTAAAAAACAACCACAATGCCAGGAGAAAATGACCTCACAACTATGCTAGAAGAGATGAAGAGAATTGTTGAGGACAATGCTCGAATGAGAGAGAACAACAACAGAATGCATGAGGAGATGAGGCGAATAAAGGATGATAGGAATCAGCAAGTGGTCACAATTGGAGGAACGGACAGGCCTCATACTTTCTACAAGGAGAGATCACCGATAGTTCTCCCTCCTCTTACTCGGACGAACTATGAGATCAAGCCTCAAGTCATTCAGCTAGTGGAGCAAAAGCCTTTCTATGGAGATGAGCACGAGAACCCCATCGATCACATTGATAGGTTCGAGAAGATTTGTGGGACTTCACAAGCTGATGGAGTGCCACATGACTACAATCATTGCAAGCTTTTCGACTTCTCTTTGACAAGCAAGGCTCTTGGTTGGTTAAACTCTCTTCCACCAAGTCTCTCCATGGATGGGATCAGATTCGAGCTGAGTTTTTGGACAACTACTACACCAAGCAAAAGACAGCCCTCTTGAAAGCCAAGCTTGCCAACTTTGAGCAGCTGTCCGGCGAGTCTTTTTGTGAAGCTTGGGAGAGGTTCAAGTCTTATCGCAGAGATTGTCCACACCATGGCTACACCGAGAGCCAGCTTCTTAGCATCTTCTATGATGGTGTTGGATGGAACTACAAGGCTGCCTTGAATGCTGCAAGCAAGGGAAATTTCATGACACAGAGCTTGGATGGAGCCAAGGAGCTCATTGAAAACCTTGCTGAAAGCTATATAGACAAGAACAAGGAGTATGATCGATCAAGGAGAGTGAATAGTGTGGAGGCTGATTCGGTGAAAGAGATTTATGAGACGGTGAAGCTAGTGATCAAGACCAATCAGAAGAGTGTTCATTTCGCTGATGTAGATTATGTCCTAAGAAGATGAAGAAGATGTCGCTTATGTAGGAAACAATGGCCAAAAGTTCAACAATGGTTCATACAACAAGCCTTTCTACAACAAGCCATTCAATGGTGGTTATCAAAAGCCGGTCGTTGAAGGAAGAAGCTAGGGGAACGCATCTTATTCATCTCCAAAAGGGCAAGACAACAAGATGGAATCAATGTTGGAGCAACTCTTAGATGGACAACAAAAGTTGACGGTCACATTCAATGGGAAAATTGATCATCTCTAGACGGACCTTGATGAAAAGATCTCCAACGTCAATGAGAGGATCGATCATCTGACTACTCACTTGAAGAAGACTGATCTACAAGTGGCTCAAACGGCCGAAGCGGTACGGAGATCAGAGGGATTTCTTCTGGGAAAGACCAACACCAACCCAAAGAAAAATTGCAATGCCATCACTCTTAAAATTGGAAAGCAGTTGGTTCAAAAGAATGAGGATGTCCAGAATGGTCAAGAAGTAAGTGGAGATGATAACTTGGTCGATATGTGTGGGGGTCGAATTATACCCCCGAAGATTGATAGCATAAAACAGTAAACGGCTATGACCCATGACTCAAACATGCGTTCCTATCATTGAGCATCTTAACGCGATCGACTTAGACATTCAAGCTACGACCATCATGGGTCCCGACCATAACTATGGTAAAGGTCTTGCTAGCCAAGTCCAATTTGGGTCCGTATGAACCATCAGAGATTGATCGGACACGACACGATCCANAACACTTCTGTTGCTCGCATGCCACGATCCACCGACCTTCCTTCAATCCTTCCGATTCATCGATAGTCCTTCCTATGACACGACTCGTGGACAATGATAAAGAAGAGGCTCGTGGGGCACGTGAACCAAGTGTGGCTCGCGGTCCACGACGAGCAAGATACTCGCGGGCCACGACGAGCAAGATACTCGCGGGCCACGCGAGCCAAGTGTAGCTCGCCGGCAACGCAGTGTGTTGTGGCTCGCGGGCCACGGATATCCTTCCGTGTACGCGGGCCACGACCCTTCCGACCTTCCTTCGATCCTTCCGATTCGTCGATAGTCCTTCCAACCCATCCGGGTACTCATCGATGATCCTTCCGATGACATGACTCGAGGACTACGACGAAGATTAGGCTCACGGGCTAGCGAAACAAGTGTGGCTTGCGGGCCACGACGAGTGAAGGACTCGTGGGCCACGTGAGCCAAGTGTGGCTCGCGGGCCACGCGAGTGTGTTGTGGCTCGCGGGCCACATATATGCTTCCGTGTCCGCGGGCCACGACCCTTCCGACCTTGCCGATGTGTCTCACGATCCTTCCGAGGATCCTCTGATACATCCCATGGTCCTTCCGAACGCGTGTGTCATGAGCTACATCGCAACATAGCTCGCGGGCCACGACTTATCGCATGGGTCGCGAGAGACATCACAACATATCTCGCGGGCCACGACTTATCGCGTAGTTCGCGAGCTACATCGCAACCTAGCTCGCAGGCCACGACTTATCGTGTGGGTCGAGAGCTACATCGCAATGTAGCTCAGGAGCCATGACTTATCGCGTGGGTCGCGAGCTACATCGTAACGTAGCTCGCGGGCCACGACTCGTCGTATGGGTCGCGAGCAACATCGCAACGTAGCTCGCGGACGACGATTTCCCTCTTAGAATCCGCGGGCCACGACTTCCTCGACAACGTCTCTCGACAAGTCCCGCGGACAAGCAACCATGCATGGTTCACAGAATGGTCTCCATACGAACTTGGCGACCCAAGTCATTCCGTGGGTCCCGATTGATCAACGTTTGCAACCATCGACAATCGGAAGACTCACGAAGAACATTTCATATCCGTGATCATACTCTTTTTCCCTCGGTAAGGTCTTTCTCCCGTGGTTTTCCTTACCAAGGTTTTTAACGAGGTCGTCATTAGAACACATACGACTCACTAGCCAAATAGCCAAGTTCTAAGTTGTGGGCCCATTTTCGTCAAAAGCATAACCTACGAAGTGATCCAAGCGCCGTCAAGTAAGAATGTTCGAGAACCAGTATATTCACCACATCTCGGAGAAGAGGAAATTATCCCAAAGACGATCAGAGAAAAGGAAGTATATCAGAGGAAAGGGAAAGACGGCCCGCAAGGAGCTTGGGCCCCATGGCGGTTAAGCTAGCAATATATATAGGATCTAAGGTCGAAGGTCTTAGAGCATCTTCTCATTCTCTCATACCTTGAATTCTCGGAGTAGCTTGTAATCTTTGAGAGTTCTATCAGTAAAGCGACCCCACTTCCTTAGTCTTTTTCCATTCCTTTCTGTTCTCTCACTTTCGAGCGGTTCAAAGAGTTATAGTCGACGATCCCTAAATGTTTCGTTGACAAGTTTTGGTTGTGTGAATATTCGCCCACACAATTTGGCGCCGACTGTGGGGACCTCATCGACTACTCCACACGAAGAATCGCTCTAATCAGAAGGCATGGTTCAAGCTAAAGAAGCCCCTCAACAACCGGAACTCAACAGCTCCATGGTGACTCCAACAACACGACCACTCAATCCAGACGGATCCGCCATGGCCCCACCTGTCAACAACGGAGATAAAGACGCTCGCAACCCGGAAGATCCTCCGGAAACTCCATCTGACGATGGCCAAGGCGTGACCACCAAGACACCAGCACCAACTGACCGCGACATGGTCAATACCTTGCTCACGGATCTGCTCGAGCGTTCTGCCAAGCAAGACAAGCTCAACCAGACGATCTCTACCTGACTGGAAGAACTAGCAACGCAAACCCGGCCCCGCAAGTCCATGCGAAGCCTCTTCCAGCAACCACCACCGGTCGATCCCAAATGCACGCATGCAAACGCTATTGGGACCCGGAACCGAGTCATCGATCTCATTGACAACGACGGTTTTGTTCATACATAACGCGACATGATCCGCGAACAAGCTCTACCTGCTCAAACCCGCATACCAGAAAACACCGAACAACTGAGGCAGGAACCTGATCCTCGACAGTTCGCAGAGGAAGACAACACCACAGGATACTCTGATGACGACCAGCTCGGCGTCAACAAAGACGATATCCTCCGACTCAAAGCATCCATGCGAAAAACTGAAGCTACGATCCAGGAAGTAAGAACCCAGATCCACAAGGCGACTCGTTAGGCACCTGAGATTGACAGAGTCTTAGCTGAATCTCAAAAGACACCCTTCACCCCAGACATCACCAGGGCCCGAATCTCTGACCCTGGCAAAATCAGCAAGATCCCACACTACGATGGGACCACCGATCTGAGGGAACACCTAACGTCCTTTCGGATCGCGCTACAGTGGTTCTCCAGACTTCCGTCCAACTCCATCAGTAGCTTCCATGAGCTAACGACCGCATTCCTCAAATAATACTCGATCATCATGGGACGAGAAACTACTGACGCTGATATGTGGTCTATTTTGCAGGGACCATCAGAGTCTCTCCGATCTTTCATTACAAAGTTTAAGAAGCTGGTCTCGCACGTCGAAGGAATGAGCGACCACGGAACTTTGCACGCCCTCAAAACGGGATTGTGGTACGAATCCGAGATTCATAAGGAACTGGCGACCCACGAGCCACCCACTATCCAAGATGCTCTGCATCTCGCCAACAACTTCATAGTCAACGAGGAGAAGATGCAAGTTCTCCGAGCAATCCACGCGCCCGCACGGACCATGCGTAGCGCTCCGCCGCCTTCTGCGACCCAACAGCAGATGAAGAAGAAAACCCAATCTTCGAAATACATCCATCACGAGGGACCCGGCTCCCACAATTACTTGGTCACCGAAGGGGAAACTAACACCCATGATGCTAGAAAAAATGGTGGCAGAGGCAACGGACGTGGTCGAGGATACTCCGAAGGCAGGCCAAGGAGTCAATACGGATACGACGAGAATGCTTTCTGCGAAATCCACCTGGCAGTCGGACACTCGACATAGAATTGCAGGACTCTCGGTGCACTAGCAGCTAAATTACTTGCAAGTGAACTCGAAGACGCAATCAGCCTCAAGGATTTCCTAACAAAACAGGAGAATCAACCCGGCAAGCAGCCTCATGACGAAGCGAACAAGCGAGAACGGCCAGATGGAAACGGTCAAGATGAGAGCCCACGACAAAGGATCAACATGATCGTGGGAGGCTCACAGTATTGCATGGATATTGTCTCATCCATCAAGGCATTCCAACGACAAGCGGTCTTTGCGCCATATAA
This sequence comes from Aurinia saxatilis, assembly GCA_900406295.1. Lineage (NCBI taxonomy): Eukaryota > Viridiplantae > Streptophyta > Magnoliopsida > Brassicales > Brassicaceae > Aurinia > Aurinia saxatilis. The sequence goes on from OVAP01006335.1 coordinate 9,410, forward strand.
ATCTGGCGGGCCCAACTATGCGGAATGAACCATATCGATCAACCCCATAACGATCCACTCGTGATCAAGCTCGTGGTTAACGATTTCGATATGGCTAGAGTTTTGATTGATACATGTAGCTCAGTGAATGTTATCTTTAGGGAGACCCTACGCCGTATGAAGATCGATCCCTCCGACATCATCATCGCTCCGAAACCACTCACTGGTTTCTCTTGAGAAACTACCATGACCATCGGCACGATCAACCTGCCAGTTCAAGCCGGAGGAGTTACGAAGATTGTCCGATTCTCCGTAGCGGACCATACAACCATCTATAATGCGATCCTCGGAAACCCATGGTTGAGTCTGATGCGGGCCGTACCTTCAACTTACCACCTCTGCGTGAAGTTCCCCACTCCATCGGAGTCAGAATGCCATGGGGAAGCCAGAAAAAATCTCGAATATGTCTCCTAACTGAGCACAAGCTCCGCAAACCGATACAAAGCAACGAGGATGATCAGCAACAGAAGAATCCTAGAACGGACAACCAGTCTACCTCATCTAATGCATCCGAAGCTGCCAGCTCCGATATTCAACCTCGGACCCACGCTTAATCTCTTTTAAGCGGTGGAACTGAACTACGAGCCGACTTGATTCCCTTCTTGGGTACGTAGGCAGCTCGTCTTTACGACGAGTGCAGTTGGCCCCTCCTCTNGGGTAGTATACTCGTATACCCCCACTAATTTTTTGTGGCTTACGAAAACTTTCGATCAGCACGTATCTCTTGGGCCACACCAACGATTCAGACAACTCCAAGCTTGTTTCCGATCTCTATCCAGGTAACAAATCACCCTTCCGATAGCAAATACAGTAAACTAGCTAGACTTAAAACGGAACTCATATGCCTTACATTGCTTTGATTCATATCGCGGGTCCCACACCTGGTCTACCAACAAAACTTCCATGTTCTACAGAGCATGCTGACACGATCACGTGGTTTCGGCCTCGGTATCAACTACTCCCGACGGGGAGCCGGTTGGTGTCAGGAACAACTCGTGGTGATCAAGCTACATCAACGTGGGCCCATACGGGAGCTCTTAAAATGCAAACCACCACCGATGGTAGCACTCCCGAGGGTTGGGATCCTTCGGAGATACAAAAAAATACGCATACGCAAACTTCACCATTATTACTGGCCACAACAATGTATATACTCGGCGTCATGAACACCATCTCTATGGTAAAGTGCGCGACATCTATTGTCGGAAGCGGTCTCACTATGTGTAGAGTGGGGGTGTGGAATAAATAGTTTGTCTTGGAAACCCATCAACTCAACGTTGGTCATTACATCCCACGGGCACATCCTCGATGTAGCGTCACGAGGAGGGATTTGGTTTAAGCTTTCTCCACAAAAAGTCCAGTGACCCAACGAAACCCAAGCATCACGCTGGTATGAAACATCTCATGAACAAAGCTTCCAATCGCTAAGGCACAGTCCAGCACTCGAGAGGAATTCGTAAACTCGACCCTCAGAAACCAACCAACGTCCCACTACCACACTCGGAAAAGAGTGGGATCACCTATCTCATCTAACGCATCACAGCTCGAACGGTAGCCAACGATGCCACAAAACAATACAAAGACATTCATACATAACAAACCTTCGGATTCATACATCATGGGACCTACGGGTCCCTACGATAAGTCAAGTTTGGTGGATAAAGCCATCCATGCACTACATTTCCGAGTTATCACACTCGGAAATAAATAAGTCTCAAACAGGCATCGCAACGCCAACAGTCTTAAAATATAAGAACAGCAAACACAGCGGGGCCCAACGACCTACTCGTCCTCCTCCATCACGTCGGAAGCCTCCACAACATGGCCTCCCACAACGGAACCAGTGGCGACGGGAGCCTCGACCATCGAACCGTCGTACAGTCCGACTTGCGACTTGAACATCGAGGACAAGTCCCCAACGATCTCATCGACAAACGACTCATACTCGGAAGCACCGTCCTGGTACATCACCTCCCTCTCGACCAAGCTGTCTTCCAGGTCCGCAAGGTCGGGGGAGCCTCACTTCTCATAAGCCTCACCAGTTTGAGAGAATCCTCAACCTGAAGCAAGACAAAGTTCGAATAAGAACAAACAATACAAACGGAAACAAGATAAATTGTCCATACGACTCAACTGGTAATGCATGGCCATCTGCGTGGGTAGCTCCTCCTTCAGACGGATAACCTTGGCCTGAGTACACTCAACGCGGCGGAAAAACCTTTCGTCGATATCGGCCATCATCGCGCGAAGAGATGTAGCATCAGAAGCTCCCTAGCTGCCTTCCTTTTGTGCTNATGTAGCATCAGAAGCTCCCTAGCTGCCTTCCTTTTGTGCTTGGCGGCGCGCTTCTTCTGCAGCTTAACTTGGTCTTCCAGCTGCTCGATCTTAAGACGGTTTCCCTCAGTCTCCGTCTTCAGAACGGCCAGCTGCCCCTCAAGTCTCACCTTGT
>OVAP01006336.1:0-11896 GCA_900406295.1 Aurinia saxatilis
CTCATGTCATCTTTTGCAGGCCAAGTCCACAACCCAGAGGTACCTACACTCAGCTGTTGTGACTTGTTTTGGTTCCCAACTCACTCATGTGCCCCTTCATGTTATTGATTTAGAAAGAACTCCGGTTGCTAGATTAAGAGTTTGTGACTATATATATATATATATCTTAAACAATGAAAATGCATCCATCTAAAATCATGAATAGTTTGCCCCCTCTTTATGTATCTGATTTTTATGCTATGTTTTCGCTTTGCTTATGGCCATTGTTCATTTCAGTCTTTCTAAAAATGTTTGTAAACCTTCTTTGATTTGAAGAGCCTCCCGGGGATGATAAGTGTGGATGCGTGGATACTTCCAGTGAAGAGGATAGTGATAGCTGTAGAAGTGGCCAAGAATGGGATGTTGATAGTTTCGATGAGGAACCTGACTACAAACCCCCAAGGTTCGCTACTCCCTCCGATGAAGAAGTTCAAGAAATGCGACTCTTTAGGCCTCTGATGAACGAGAGCAAGGTACTGTGTTTGTACATTTTACTTGAAAACCCCTGTTATTATTGAATCACTCATTGCAAATGCAAACTGAATTTTGGAAATCAGATACAAGTCAGTCTCTAATAATTTCTTTGAAATCATTTTAGAACCATTCACTTTTTTAATCACTTAGTATCCCATACGCTTTCTGAAATTTTGTTTGAAATCACTTAGAAACCACTCACTGAAAATTTGTTAAGATCTTAAAACATCTTTCGTTTGAAGTTCTAAAGTTATAATATCTGACTGTCAGGGTTTCGGCGTGTGTGGAGAACACTACTCTGGGAACATGCGCTACTTCTTTCCCGTTAACCTTGACGAACAGTTTTTGCCCTGTCAGTTCACATACCGAGAGTACATGGAGAAAATGGTGAAGTTGGCTCTGGATAAATACAATTACATCAAGGTTTTATTTAAATCATATTCTTAATTTATGTGATTTAATTTTTCAAGATTTGATAGAATCTTTTTTTTGTTTGTGCATAGAATTCCACTGTGACATGCCACTCGATCCTGAGAGCTAATCTGAATGTGGTGGATGGATTCAAATCCTACATTACTTTTATGGCTATAGAGGTTCCGGGTGGAGATCGTGTAGAGTATCAAGCGAAGACTGAGAAGAAGTATGGTCAAAGAAAATCTCATGCCATCATGTGCAGGCCAAGTCCGAAATAAAAAAAAAGTAAGCTCCTGAAATCTGATACATGTTTCTGTGCTTGTTATGTTAGATTGTAATTTGGGTTTTGGTTATGGTAAATTGGTTTGTTTTATTTTAAAAATCGCAGATATGATGTCTGCTACCAAAGCTTGTGAGTTGTGATGAACAAGGAAACTTATTCGAGGAGAGAAGAAAGTATTATGTATTAAGTTTGTATTAATCTTTAAAACAGACTCAGCTAAGTGTAAGTACATACGCTTGCTTTAATGCGATTCCATGCGAAGCTGTCGTTTATGAAAATGGAGGAAAAGCTGCTGACCTAGTAATATATTAAAAGTGATATATACAGTAAAACTTTGACTTTGAAATTTTATTATTATTTATAGAAATATTAATTAACTGTAAAAATTAATAATTATTTATTAATTTATAGGTGATTTTTTTTTCTTGTTCTTATAAAAATAAAAAAATATATTATAATTTACATATTTCATAACTTATTTTTTGTTTATCATAATAAAATGGATATCGATGGATATCGATAAACTACTTGACTATATGGAACAAAAATATATATGCTCTAAAGTTTAGAGTTTAGAAGAAATTGTAGCCACAATCCTAAATGATGATGGAACAAAAATATATATGCTCTAAAGTTTAGAGTGTAGAAGAAATTGTAGCCACAATCCTAAATGATGATGATGAAATTGTTTACCAGGTAATAGTATATTTGGAAGTAGTTATGCATCTAAAATTATTCATAATTTTTTAAGAATTAATTAATTATATGACTCTATTTGGTCAGTTATTTATGTAAGTAACCCTGAATTTTTCAAATTTACGTGATATAGGATTTTCATATGGTTAATGACAATAATATGCTTTTGGAGGTAGAAAGAGATTCTGCAATTTGATGTGTTGACTGACATAGAAATGGGTTATCGAGATAATGTGACATGAAAGGATCTTCTGGATAATAGGGTGCAAAATCACATATTTAATTAACTAACCAGATACATAAATGTGCAGACGTTTACACTGGACTCTCTGTTTCGGTTAGGTATACAAGTGTGCTCGTTGTCTTTCTTTACTTGTAAGTGAAGTTACATTTTTTCCATTAAGTAAACGAGTTATTTTAGGATTAGATACAAAATGAAGTTTAATTCCATCATCTAGATCTAGGGTTTACTCAAACATGTATCCCAAAAACATGGAGATCTGTGATGATTATGGTAGTGACGGAGACATGGACGAGGATGCCTAGGAAGACGAGTATTGGAAGGAAAGTGACGTGACGAGCCGCGAGGAGGGACAAGAATGGGAAGTTGATAGCTTCGACGATGAAGTCTATTACAAACCCAAGGAGGGTGTTCGCCCAAAAGATGAGAAGCGTGCAAAATTCTATCGTTATAGACAACAGTTATATCGGAGCAGGGTTGAGAATTTGACACATTTTTTATATATGACAAGTATGTTTTAGTATGATATTGTTCCTTTAGAGTTTGGTTGGTTTGCGTACTCAGGGTTTCAACGTGGACGAAGATTGCTATTCTGGGAATGTCTTCTGCTATTGGATTATCTCCGTTTATATTGGGAATGCTATTATCATACCAGAAATTAATTATTTATATATTGTATATTTAATCTGTGATAAACTAGAAAAAAAAATGCAAATCATGTCAAATTTAAACATACGTCTCTATCTTGAACAAGCGTTTCATTTTCCAGAGGCCAGATCATGGTCCACACTCCACACTACCTCTGTCCGGCTAATTAAAGAAGAACTTTTTTACATGTTTGTTTTTTGTTTTTTTAATGAAATTTAATCCGTGATAAACTAGAAAAAAAATGCAAATAATGTCAAACGTAAACAGTATCGGATACGTCTATATCTTGAACAAGCGTTTCATTTTCCAGAGGCCAGATCATGGTCCACACTTCACACTACCTATGTCCGGCTAAGTAAAGAAGAACTTTCTGTACATGTTTGTTTTTTTGTTTTTTTAATGAAATTTAATCCATGATAAACTAGAAAAAAATGCAAATAATGTCAAACTTAAACAGTATCGGATACGTCTCCATCTTGAACAAGCGTTTCATTTTCCAGAGGCCAGATCATGGTCCACACTCCACACTACCTCTGTCCGGCTAAGTAAAGAAGAACTTTTTTACATGTTTGTTTTTTTGTTTTCTTAATGAAATTTAATCGGTGATAAACTAGAAAAAAAATGCAAATAATGTCAAACGTAAACAGTATCAGATACGTCTCCATCTTGAACAAGTGTTTCATTTTCCAGAGGCCAGATCATGGTCCACACTTCACACTACCTATGTCCGGCTAAGTAAAGAAGAACTTTCGGTACATGTTTGTTTTTTTGTTTTTTTAATAAAATTTAATCCGTGATAAAATGCAAATAATGTCAAACTTAAACAGTATCGGATACGTCTCCATCTTGAACAAGCGTTTCATTTTCCAGAGGCCAGATCATGGTCCACACTTCACACTACCTCTGTCCGGCTAAGTAAAGAAGAACTTTCTTACATGTTTGTTTTTTTGTTTTCTTAATGAAATTTAATCGGTGATAAACTAGAAAAAAAATGCAAATAATGTCAAACGTAAACAGTATCAGATACGTCTCCATCTTGAACAAGTGTTTCATTTTCCAGAGGCCAGATCATGGTCCACACTTCACACTACCTATGTCCGGCTAAGTAAAGAAGAACTTTCTATACATGTTTGTTTTTTTGTTTTTTTTTTAATAAAATTTAATCCGTGATAAACTAGAAAAAAAAAATTCAAATCATGTCAAACTTAAACAGTATCTGATACGTCTCCATTTTGAACAAGCGTTTCATTTTTCAGAGGCCAGATCATGGTCCACACTCCACACTACCTATGTCCGGCTAAATAAAGAAGAACTTTATGTACATGTTTGCTTTTTTTATGAAATTTAATCCGTGATAAACTAGAAAAAAAATGCAAATCATGCCAAACTTAAACAGTATTTGATACGTTTTGTCTTGAACAAGTGTTTCATTTTCAAGAGGCCAGATCATGGTCCAGACTCCACACTACCTATGTCCGGCTAAGTAACGAAGAACTTTCTGTACATGTTTATTTATTTTTTATTTTTTTAAATCGCTTTGGTTTCTTTATAAAAAAAATAAATAAATAATGGAGTTACAAATTACAAACATCGTAACAAGTAATAGTTTTGGTGTTACAATAATAAGGCCTTTGCGTGATTAAGTCAAACCTATATCACATGGCATAATTAATATTGTGATAATCATTTGGATCTAGGGTTGTAGTGAAACATGGATTCCCAGATTATGGACATGGAAGAAGATAATCCGATTTCGAAGAAGCGCAAGGCGAGTGAATCTCCCCCTGGAGTCGGAGACGAGTATTGGGAGGAAAGTGACGTGTCGAGCAGCGAGGAGGGACAAGAATGGGAAGTTGATAGCTTCGACGATGAAGTCTATTACAAACCCAAGGAGGGTGTTCGCCCAAAAGATGAGAAGCGTGCAAAATTCTATCTTTACAGGCATCAGTTATACCAGAGCAGGGTAATTTTTTTATTTTTTATTTTGATAATTGTCTTGAATTTACACATTTTGTGTTGGTTTGTGTACTCAGGGTTTCAACGCGGACGAAGATTGTGGGACTGCCTTCGGCCGTCAAGTCTATCCCATTTCTCTCAATGATGAACCATTTATGTCTACCGGACTTACTTGCCGGGAATACATCCAGAGCATGGTTGATTTGTCTTTGCGTAAATACAACAGCATCAAGGTTATTAATTACTAATCTTCTTTACTTGATTAATCAATTTGCCTTTTGTTTAACCATATTCCCTTTTCTTTTTCTTTTTTAAGGGATCTGATGTAATTTGTGAATCTATTAAGAGGGTGATGCTGTCTGAGGTTTCTGGAATTAAGTGTTACATTACTTTTATGGCTAAAGAGACTCAAGATGGAGATTTGTTGGAGTATCAAACTAAAACAGACAAGAGGCTTTGGCAAAATCATTCTCATGTCATCTTTTGCAGGCCAAGTCCACAACCCAGAGGTACCTACACTCTGGTTCCCAAGTCACTTATGTGCCCCTTCATGTTATTGATTTAGAAAGAACTCCGGTTGCTAGATTAAGAGTTTGTGACTATATATATATATATCTTAAACAATGAAAATGCATCCATCTAAAATCATGATTAGTTTGTCCCCTCTTTATGTTTCTGATTTTTATGCTATGTTTTCGCTTTGTTTATGGCCATTGTTCATTTCAGTCTTTCTAAAAATGTTTGTAAACCTTCTTTGATTTGAAGAGCCTCCCGCGGATGATAAGTGTGGATGCGTGGATACTTCCAGTGAAGAGGATAGTGATAGCTGTAGAAGTGGCCAAGAATGGGATGTTGATAGTTTCGATGAGGAACCTGACTACAAACCCCCAAGGTTCGCTACTCCCTCCGATGAGGAAGTTCAAGAAATGCGACTCTTTAGGCCGCTGATGAGCAAGAGCAAGGTATTGTGTATATGTGACTTAAAACCTCAAAGATCTTGAAACATGTTTCGTTTGAAGTTGTAACATTCCATATGATTCTCAGGGTTTCGGCGAGGGTGGAGAACACTACTCTGGGAACATGCGCTACTTCTTTCCCGTTAACCTTGACGAACAGTTTTGGCCCTGTCAGTTCACATACCGAGAGTACATGGAGAAAATGGTGAAGTTGGCTCTGGATAAATACAATTACATCAAGGTTTTATTTAAATCATATGCTTAATTTATGTTATTTAATTTGTCAAGATTTGATAGAATTTTTTTTTTGTTTGTTCATAGGAATCCAATGTGACATGCCACTCGATCCTGAGAGCTAATCTGAATGTGGTGGATGGATTCAAATCCTACATTACTTTTATGGCTATAGAGGTTCCGGGTGGAGATCGTGTAGAGTATCAAGCGAAGACTGAGAAGAAGTTTGGTCAAAGAAAAGCTCATGCCATCATGTGCAGGCCAAGTCCGAAATAAAAAAAAAGTAAGGTACTGAAATCTGATACATATTTCTGTGGTTATTATGTTAGATTCTAGTTTGGGTTTCGGTTATGGTAAATTGGTTTGTTTTTATTTTAAAAATAGCAGATTGATGTCTGCTACCAAGCTTGTGAGTTGTGATGAACAAGGAAACTTATTCGAGGAGAGAAGAAAGTATTATGTATTAAGTTTGTATTAATCTTTAAAACAGACTCAGCTAAGTGTAAGAATGGGATAAATACGCTTGCTTTTATGCGATTTGATGCGAAGCTTTCGTTTATGAAAATGGAGGAAAAGCTGCTCACCTAGTAATATATTTGAATTTTTATTATTACTTATAGAAATATTAATTAATTGTAAAAATTAATAATTATTTATTAATTTATAGGTGATTTTTTTTTCTTGTTCTTATAAAAATAAGAAAATATATTATAATTTACATATTTCATCATTTATTTTTTGTTTAAATTTGTATACGCTTTTGTTATCGAATTTTTAATCTTACGTTCGTTTAAGGAATATCGTATCAAGAAATTTAAAAGATGGTTCAATTATCGAAAAAACATTCATGAACTTGAAGTTTTGATTCATATATAAATCTAGTTTATCAAAATAAAATAGATATGATGGATCCTAAATGATGATGATGATGAAGTTGTTTACTAGGTAATACTACATTTGGAAGTAGTTATGCATCTAGAATTCTTCATAATTTTTTAAGAGTTAATTAATTATATGACTCTATTTGGTCCGTTATATATGTAAATAACCCTGAAATTTTCAAATTTAAGTGATATAGGATTTTCATATGGTTAATGACAATAATACGCTTTTGGAGGTAGAAAGAGATTCTGCAATTTGATGTGCTGACTGACATAGAAATGGGTTATCGAGATAATGTGACATGAAAAGATCTTCTAGATAATAGGGTGAAAAATCACATATCTAATTAATTGACCAAATACATAAATCCGATAGACGTTTACTATGTATTTTAGAGAAGGTTTAACTATTAAAACTATTTTTTATTCTCATTTGGTAAACGAGTTCATGACTGTGTATATATACACACCGAGTATTACTAATTCTAATTATAGTCTTTAAACGTATGTGTAGATATGTATTAGCTTGTGTATATCTTATTAACGATTTCAAATGGCATATGTAACAAAGGATTAAAGTTTTCGGATAAGATAAAAGAAAAAAAAATTGTGTGTAGATATTATGAGATTAGTTTCTCTTTAAATTATTATTGTCATGGATAATTTTATTCTATAATGCATACCTTTAGAAACCGTCTAAAAAAATGTTACTTGTCCATTAAATATATTATACAACCTGTATATTGCATTGCATCCCATAGTTTAAGGTGGTATAAATTTTTTGTTGGAGTATCAAGCTACGATGAAGACTGAAGAGAAAAATATTTTGCAGGCCAAACTCCTAAATCAAATTGTAAAACCTAGCCAACAACTTACACGTACGTGTTTCAAGTCAAATTTTCTTATTGATCACTTGCCACTTGTGTTTGTGAAATATATGTATTAATTCATTAACAATTATCTTATTGATCATCCATTTTTACAGTTTTGAGCTGCTTTGTTTTGGATGATTGGAAGTAGGTTATAGATTGGAATCATGAATCTCATGGTTGATTTTTAATCACGTAATAGAAATTGGAACCATGTATAATCATAAATCCATAGTAATCCACTTGTCAAATATCAGGAACAAAAAGGGACTATCTACACAACATACTATTGGGCCTTTATTGGGCTCACCTTTTAAAAAGCCCATATTTTCTGATGAAACCTCAGTCCTAGGGTTTTTCATTTTCATCATCCTCATCGGCGTTTTGTTTACCACTCTCTCCTTCGCCGCTTTCGATTTTTCCGGTATGCTAATTCTCTCGATCTGTTCCGAAACAATTTCATTTCACTGATAGGATCCTTATAGTGATTATCGTGTTTCGATCTGGAGATTTGGATTTAGATTCTAGGTATTAGACTGCTTAATTTGTTAAATAGATTGCAAAATTCAATATGATTCACATACTCATTTCAAACTTTTGAGCTTTATACATTTTTGGTCGGTTTAAGTGATGATTTGTAAGTATCTTGGTGATGTGATTCGTATACTTTGTTGTGTGTTGTGGTAGTAAGAAAAAAGATGGGTGACAAGAGGAAGAAGACGTTTATGTTCATTCGTCTAGTGTCAGCAGCTGGAACTGGGTTCTTCTATGTCAAGAGGAAGAGTGCTAAGGGACTTCTTGAGAAGCTCGAGTTCCGTAAGTACGATCCACGAGTCAATCGTCATGTTCTTTTTACTGAGCAGAAGATGAAGTGAAGAAAGCTTTTGCTTTGTTATGCTATTATTATCAGTCTCATTTCAGTATATGCAACTTACTTTCATCCAAGCAAGTAAACCTTTTGTAAGATTCTTGAAACCCAAAATGCAGTTTCAGTTTATTGTCATCACTCATCAGTATGATTTTCGAGCAAATGTATAATTGATGTCGATGATCTAATTACTAATTGTCATTGAAGATTAAGCTGGAATTATCAGCAAGCAGTAGCATAAAACAGAACAAGTAGTAATGTTTCTTACTAGAAGAGCTAACTTTAGAAACTTCCTCTGTCTACATTATTCACTCAGTCTTATACCCAGATGAGGCCTAACAGTAAGAGATCTTCGAGTCTTTTTCTATATTTAACAATCTCTCAATTGTTTGGCCTATTTAGACATACCAATGTCTCTGGTTAATCCATAATAATATCCGGCTTTGTTCCTAATCGGTCCACCAAGTTTAGGTGCTGGGGAGTCAAATCGAAGTAAATTTCCATAAAGATGATTCATTGAACACCCACTTCTCTTGGGTTGTTACTTAATGATGCTCTTTAAACTTAGGGATGATCATTTGATGAGTATCTACTTAGTGTTTGGTAATTGATAGTGATAGTGTACAAGTAGGACACGTTGTTCCCTTCTTTAACTTTGGCCATACAAACAAAACTTAACGCCAAAGAGTCAATTTCACGTTGACCTAATTTACTTGTATTTATACATCAGTTTGTGTGTGGATGATCGATGCAACTAGTGTAATTAATTACTTCTCTGCCGTGCCATGACAATGTAAAACTAATCTCGAACGTGTGTGTGTTTGGTTAAAAGGAAAAAAAAATACATATATGGACGCATGTTTGTTGTGTGTACATGACGTGTTAAATTAGTTAGCTTGTGGATTCAACTATGATGGTGATGACTGTGTAGACAGTCATAACTCATAAGGATCGATTTTGATGGATTGACTGAAGAAAAGAAAAAGTTCATTTGGGAGATGTTTAACGGATCTAATCATCGCTACTACACATATGTACATAGATATACTGAAACAACTACGAATCGTTGTATTTAGCGCTAAGAAAAACGGCTACAGCGTTTTCACGTAAAATCTATATACATAAAGACACATCACCATCTACATAACATCCATATCATTTTTATATTAATGTGTTCAATAACAAAAGAAATTCGAAAACTCACTCATGACATCAACTCTAAAAGTATATAAATCATTTAAATATTTATATTAAAATTTCAAACATCTAAGATTAAATATCTAAAATTAATTATATTTATTAAGATTATTAAGTAATGATCCTAAACCAATTTAATCAATATTGAAGTTGCTGTTCAAAAAAGAAATTAAGAAATGATTTGAAAATTAAAAAAATTAAAATCAATCTTAAAATTGCAACTAAAATTAAAACACTAATATAATAANAAATTAAAATCAATATTAAAATTGCAACTAAAATTAAAACACTAATATAATAAGAACTTTATAATATCTAAATAATAATTCTAAACAATTATGTACTAAAATGTATTTTTAGTTTCGTATTTAACAAAAAAAAAAAATCTAAAATCATGAATTGGTATTTTATATTGAACTCTTTTAGTAGAATACTATAAAAATTACACATAACAAAATCAGCTAATCCATCATACTTATTCATATATCACAACTATAAATATCATAAACTAAATCATAAAAATAAAAGAATAGGACCATAAAAAGTCTTTAAAACACAAGAATATATATCCAAATAAAATTCGTAAATAATAACAACATATTATCCTCGATTATATGAAACAAAGTGGAAATGAAAAAAAATCTTAAAAGTCAGAAAATATAACAAAAATATATGGAAGAGGACTAGAGAGACAACCAGTTTCTTAAAATCTTAGACGATATATATTCAAAACGAACAAATTTAAATATATGAAAATTTTGATCTTAGAATATCTATAAATTTCAAAATGATTAGCAACTATTTCACATTTTCATAGTGGTAAGAAATTGAAACCATCATTTTCATTCATAATAAGATATTAGACTCCATATTTGTAGATACTTAATGATCTTATCCAACACAAACCATAAACTATTAACTTAAGCAAAATTCATATCAATAAAAATATAACAATTAAATAAAAAAACTAAACAAAAATCAGGATATCACACTAACATAGTGATTAAAAATCTTGATAGAATAATGTGTGATACATATAAGTTATGGAGATTTTAAAACAACATGACAAAATATCTTTCAAAAAGTATACTACCATTACAAAAATATGTGTGGGGTATTATTATCCTAAGAACAAAAAAGTGGCAGGAGATAAATCCACTGAAATTAGACATCATCACATCCGAAATCGAGTTCTATTGTCTACATTGTGTATGAATTAAGCTAATGAACTGGCCAAATGTGACATGATAAAATAGAAAGAAAAAAACAACATACGCACAGATCAACCACTAATAGATAAATAACATGAATCATTTTTGTTAGACACAAAACAGTATGATGTATTTGGTTTTAGACGTATTGTTATAGTGCCATTGTTCGATACTCCGCAAAACTATAAGTTCGATTCAAATGATATTATTTTAAAAACTGTTTGAGATTTTGAAAAGCTGTGTCACTGTGTTCTTGAGTAAATTATATTTTTTTTTGTGTTTGTTACTGTACTTAATTAAAAAGTCTTAAACCACATAAATCTACACCACCCACCAAACTAATTTTTGGATTTGTATGATCAAAACATGTGGTATATTACATGAGAGATAGAGTACTTTATTCTGGTGAGGAATTAAAAGATATGACAAAAAGAAAACAAAATCGTCGTCACTTGTGTATAGGAGTATTTTATCATTTGTAAGCAAGGATATAAAGTTATATATATATCTACAAAGCCACTTAGAGCATGTCCAATAGTGGTTCTAAGAGCAGCCTCATTGGTCATCTTCTAAATTGGTCATCTTCTAAAATAAATATTAAACTTAATATTAAATTAATCTAAACATCCTATTAACTTTCTATTATTTTTTCTTCCTCCATTGGTAATCCTCTAAATGTGTTGTTTTAAAATTCCTTCCTTGTCGGCTTCCATAACCTTCTCCTTATCAAACCCAAAAGCAGAAGAAGCTTTCTTCTTAAGCAAGTCATAATCTTCGTGCTCTTCACTAATCAAATCCCCAATATCTCCCATTCCTAAAATCTTCAAATCCTCATCACTACTTTTATCCTCAAATTCACCTCACTACCGAGATCAAATAATAAGAATACACACCCAGGCTAATCAAACGGGGGACATATGCGTTTCCTT
>OVAP01006338.1:0-11895 GCA_900406295.1 Aurinia saxatilis
GTTAGTGTGACGAAGGATCATCGTTACCATTCATATATATCTCGTTCGGGGTCGCCGTGGTTACACTTTCTATTACACATGGAGTGTTTAGCCGGTTAAGTTACACTTTCTATTGGTTGTTTATTCATTTGTTACTTACCTATTGGTAGAGTGACTCTGTTTTTTCTGTATGGCTTTTTAGCCTAAAATGATTGAATAATATATTTGAGACAAAAAAAAAAAAAAGAATTAGATAAAATTAAATTACACAAATGATGATATGTGTATGTGGATGCGATTTGATATGTGTTAAATATTAAGTTCTAACGTATGTTTCTAAATAATAGCAAGATAAATTAGTAATTTGTTATCTTCTGTTCTATATTCTTTGTCGAGAAATTTTGAAAAATAAGAACTGAACATTTAAATATATGGTAAACAAAAATAGTATAATCTATTTTCCACTATACTAATTTAGTTTTTTATAACACTGCATGATAAAAAAGAGACTAGATCATTTTTGTAATGAAGGGAATGCTATGAAAAAACATTGTTCTAAAGTAAAAAAGAACCCTCTGCTCAATTAGAGAAATGGAGAAACGAATTGAATTTAGCGTAGAAAAAACCAAGTCTGTGATTACAGAGCAAGAAAAAACGAATCGAACCATTTTCAAAACGATTACAGAGCAAGAAAAAACGAATCGAACCATTTTCAAAACGACACAGTATCACTACATCAGCGTAGACCCCATTGACAAAAAAAAAAAAAAAAAAAACTCACCGTGACTTTTCCNAAAAAAAAAAAAAACTCACCGTGATCTTTCCTCTCGGCTTCCAAATTTAGAGGGAGATCGATTCTCAAATCCCTAAACATAGATTTCAGATTTCGCCCCTCTCAAAAAATTTCAATTCCCGCCATTTCTCCCCCCTTTCACTTCTCCATCTCCGAAAGAATATCCCCAAAACCCTAATTCCCCCAAATCTCATTTCTCCTCAACCCAAACCTCAAGCCATGCCCTCCATTCAAACCCCGCCGGGGAAAATCATCCGGCTCGAAATGGATAACTTCAAATCCTACAAAGGTCGCCAATCAGTAGGTCCCTTCAAGGAATTCACTGCTATAATTGGTCCCAACGGTGCTGGTAAATCTAACCTAATGGATGCGATAAGCTTCGTTCTCGGTGTTCGTACTGGTCAACTTCGTGGTTCTCAGCTTAAGGATCTGATTTACGCTTTTGATGATCGTGATAAGGAGGAGAAAGGGAGAAAAGCTTTTGTTCAGCTTGTTTATCAGCTTGATGGGAGTGGCTCGGAGCTTACTTTCACTAGGACTATTACTGGTGCTGGTGGTAGTGAGTATCGTATTGATGATAGGGTTGTGAATTGGGATGCTTATAATGGCAAGCTTCGATCTCTTGGGATTCTTGTTAAGGCTCGTAATTTCTTAGTCTTTCAGGTGCTTGCTTCTCTTCGATTAGTTCTTGTTTCTATGAATGATTTAGGTTGTTTGATGTCAATCTTTACCGTCTTGTGGCCTCGATTTTACATTTTTAGTATTTGTAGCTTCCTTTCTAATTTAGGACTTTTCGATGTAAAATGTAGGGTGATGTTGAATCGATTGCGTCCAAGAATCCGAAAGAACTCACTGGATTGCTAGAGCAGATCTCTGGGTCCGAGGAGCTTAAGAAAGAGTATGAGGAGCTAGAAGAAAAGAAGGCAAGTGCTGAAGAAAAATCAGCTCTTGTATATCAGAAGAAGAAAACAGTAGGAGCCGAGAAGAAGCTGAAGAAAGCACAGAAGGAAGAAGCTGAGAAGCATATAAGGCTGCAGGAAGAACTGGTATTTTTTATGTGGACTAGTGTTTATCTTAATTATTTTGTGAAACTCCTCCTCCTTGCTTTGTTTTTAATCTGTTTTCACGCCATGCAGAAAGCTCTGAAGAGAGAACACTTCCTTTGGCAATTATATAACATTGAAAATGATATCGAGAAGGCGACTGAGGATGTTGAAGCTGAAAAGAGTGATCGTAAAGATGTCATTGGAGAGCTGGACAAGTTTGAACATGAAGCAAAAAAGAGAAAGGCAGAACAAACAAAGTATCTGAAAGAAGTTGCTCAACGTGAAAAGAAGATTGCTGAGAGAAGCTCAAAGATTGGAAAATACGTAAGTCTTGGAAGTCTATGGTTAACAAATTTCTTTCTAAAACTCCCAAATATAGCAATTACAGAAACCCCTTGCTATATCTTTGCTGTTATCATTTGATATTTTATGAACGTTTCTCATTGAACAACTTATTTTGGGATTTTTTCTGTCGAATAGCAACCTGAGCTTCTGAGACTGAAAGAGGAGATAGCTCGCATAAATTCAAAAATTGAGAGCAATCGAAAGGAGGTGGAGAAGAGGAAAAAAGAGAAAGGGAAGCATTCTAAAGAAATCGAACAGATGCAGAAAAGCATTAAGGAGCTGAATAAGAAAATGGAAATATTAAATGAGAAGAGACAAGACAGCAGTGGAAAACTCCCAATGCTTGACAGTCAGCTGCAAGAGTATTTTAAACTGTAAGTTTGAAAGATAATGATTTGTTTTCCTCTCATTTAGTAAGAACTTAGAAGCATTGCCATTTTCGAATTGTCGTGAGGTCATCGATATACACCAACATGCATTCTCCATTTTGCCTATTTGATATTTTAACCTTGAGTTTTGTGGCAACATGAATACTACATGTGTTTACATGTTACTTCACCCTCTTTCGTTTGATCTTAATGAAAGAGTTTCTGGATACACGGGTAGTAAAGTACTTTTCTCTGCTTTAAAGAATGGTCTAAGCAAACAACTAGTTAAGCGTTTTGTTGGCAGAATGGCATATATTTGGTTGTTTGCATGTTTTTTTGGGTGCTGTCATTGTGACTTTTTTTAATATGGATCTTCATCTAGATTCACCATCTACATGCATACTCCTCCCTTTTGAATCCTCTTATCAGTTTTTGGTCATCTTTATCAATGAGGTATTTTCTCAGAAAAGAAGCAGCCGGGCTGGCAACCATTGAGCTAAGAGATGAGAAAGAGGTTCTAGATAGGCAACAGCATACTGATCTAGAAGCATTGAGAAATCTGGAAGAAAATTACCAGCAACTAATAAATAGAGAGAATGATCTTGACGAACAAATCAAGCGATTGAAATCCAGGAAAAAAGAGATTGAAGATTCTTCTTCGGAATATAAGAATGAAACAACTAGTCTGAAAAAGCAGTTACGAGCTCTGCAAGAGAAGCATCGAGATGCCAGGTTAGTATGTGTCCTCTACCCACTAGATCGTGTAGTAACAGATCGTTGACGCTATGTTATGATATCCTTTAAATTGCTACGCATTGCGGTAAATTTGCTTAAACACCTCCTTAGAGATTCTTCTTGCGGTTTCTTTTGAAATATGGCTAGAGAGATATGGGTAATTTATTTGTCAAGAGTTTACTCTTTTCCCCCTTATCTGTTTAGAGTTTAAACCCCTTCTTGAGCTAGGCGGAATGCATTCTGCATACCCTGGTACTCAGTCTTAACTTTAATCTGATTGTCTCTGCCTGCTTCTACGATGCACAGGAATGCCTTTGAGAACTTGAAGACTAGAATCGCAGAAGTAGACGATCAGTTAAGTGATTTACAAGCTGAAAGATACGAAAATGAGAGAGACAGTAGGCTAACGCAGGCTGTTGAGTCTCTCAAGCGTCTATTTCAAGGAGTTTATGGTCGGATGACTGATCTTTGTCGGCCAAATCAGAAGAAGTACAATCTTGCAGTTACTGTTGCTATGGGGAGATTTATGGATGCAGTAGTTGTCGAAGATGAAAGTACAGGGAAGGACTGCATTAAGGTACTTATATCATGATTGTGGTGTTGTTCTGATCCCATGCTAGTTGTGGAGTTTCTTACAAATTATCTATCACTTTTCTGCTGAAAATTGCCGTTTTAATAATCGGTAAGATATTCTTTACCATGGTACTACTCTTTGGCCTATGCCAACAGATTATTGGTACTTTAAACACTACCATCTTTTAACAAAACACACACACACACACACACACACACTACCATCTCTTAAATGATGATCAACTCGTTTTGTTTACCAAGTAGGGGGAAATGTGCTGTAAAGGAGTATGTGACATATATGCTGTAATCATCTCCATGCAGAACTTGTTTCATATAATTAGGATTTGACATTTGTGTTCAGCTTTAATTCTGGACCTTTTTTTGCATTGCTTTTAAGCAATATGAAGTAGATGTTCAGTAGTATTTGGTACCACTGCTCTAAAAATGGGATGAATGAGTTTGTTTGTAATATGCAGTACTTGAAAGAGCAAAGGCTTCCTCCTATGACATTTATTCCACTTCATTCAGTACGTGTCAAGCCAGTGCTTGAACGATTGAGAGCTTTGGGAGGCACATCAAAGCTGGTGTTTGATGTTATCCAATATCCTTTGCAAATAAATAAAGTGATTTGACTTTGGCATACTAAAGATTACCTGCTTAAATAATTTCTCATCTGTTGACTTCATATCACAGTGTGCATAATTGTGGGTAGCTTGAGATTGTTTTGATTTATTAAATCAAGGACTGAGAAACATAGGAAGGTTATGAGCAGGTTTTTGATTTATGTTTTCGGTCCTTAACCACTCCACGTTCGATCCTGAATTGGAGAAGGCGGTCCTCTTTGCTGTTGGAAACACTCTTGTCTGTGATGACCTCGATGAAGCCAAGGTTCTTAGCTGGACTGGAGAAAGATTTAAAGGTATATTCGTGTTTCCTTGTTAGGTGTAGTTTACTCATATAGTTGTACTAAAGTTGGCTTTGATTTCTACATGTCCTGGTCTCTATTTGTTTCAGTTGTTACGGTTGATGGTATAATGCTCACAAAGTCGGGAACAATGACTGGTGGTACCAGTGGTGGAATGGAAGCAAAGTCTAATAAATGGGATGATAAGAAAATTGAAGGTTGCTTTGTCACCACCTGGTTTCAAGTGTCTTCATGTTCGATGTATTGTCTTAAAGTCAACATTTTGGATGTGCAGGACTGAAGAAAAAGAAAGAAGAATATGAACTACAATTGGAAAAGATTGGATCTATACGAGAAATGCAGACAAAGGAGTCTGAAATATCGGGTAAAATAAGTGGGCTTGAAAAAAAGATTCAGTATGCTGAAATTGAGAAGGTAACAACAAATTTATCTTTTCCAAGATGAGTGGTCTCCTATATCATACTTACTGTTGTGAAGCAAATAGTAATTAGTGAATTTATATAATAGAAAAGCATCAAAGACAAACTTCCACATCTTGAGCAAGAGAAGCGGAATATTACTGAAGAAACTAGTCGGCTAACTCTTGAACTCTCTAAGGTAATTGATTTTTTGAACCTGTATATTTGGTATAGTCAAACCCTAATGACAATAATATGACTGAGTGCCTCTGGTATTGTAGGCAAAAAAAGAGGTTGATAAAAGGAATACAGAAATCAGGAAGTTGGAGAAAAGAATCAATGAGAAAGTGGACCATGTCTTTAAGGATTTTAGCCAGTTGGTTGGCGTTGCAAATATACGTGAATATGAAGAGAATCAGCTCAAAGATGCTCAAAATGTGGCTGACGAAAGGCTAGATCTGAGTAATCAGCTTGCTAAGTTGAAATGCCAGTATGTCTCTTCTGCTCTGTTTTTCTTGTTACATATAATATTTATTCAAAGTTCTCATATTCATACACTTTTTTGTCTCGTTCAGTTTCTGTTGCCCATTCCTGTGCTAAATATAGCTGACTCCAAAGTCAACTTTTCATTTGATTTGATTTTGTTTCTGGTTAAAAGTAATCATTGTGTTGTGCATCCAACTATTGTTGCATATTGACTTTTGTGTGCCTCATAAAAAGAAGGCACTAGAGCTCTGTAAGACTTGTGTGATTAGTAGGCACGAGGCAGCTATGGTCTATATTATCTTGTATCACCAAAGGTGTATTGCTCAGCTTACTGTAGCCTGTTAAAACCTTTTTGTGTCTACAAACTCTTACGCTTACTGGTTGGTTGTTGACATACTGCTTTCTGTTGAGTGGAGCTTAAGCTGTACAATGAGAGTACAAGGAGGCATCTTTTGCTGGTCATTGAAAATCATTTGTTTTTCTTTTTCAATTTCAGGTTGGAATATGAGCGAAATCGAGATGTGGGGTCACGAATTCGAAAGCTTGAATCTTCTATCAGTTCATTGGAAACTGAGTTGGAAAAAGTACAGAAGAGGAAGTCTGAACTTAAGGAGTTAAAAGAAAAAGCTACTAATGAAATCAACAATTGGAAGAAGGAAATGGGAGGTACAGTATATTGATTTTAATTCTACGCAAATCTGATGGCCTTTTCAGTTATATTCTCTTTATCAATCTGAGTGCCATTTTGGGTCGTCAGTTTGATGATTTCATTCATAGCTGATATTAACATGATCCAGTAAGTGCGCTGTTAGTATCTGAGCTTGCTTCGTCAATATTGTTGACCTTATGTTAGAGTCCTGTTACTGGAGTAAAGCATTGAAATATGGCATTTTCATATACATCCTTGGGGGTTATTTATTTGTATGGATCTTTAGACGCCCTTCAACAATTGACTGTTTCATTACATAATACTTGATGTTTGTAGATTGCTCTGATGTTTTGGGTGTACATGATCTGCTTGACCTCTTGCTTTAACTGTACGGTTAAACTACAACTTAGATGAAACGAAACATATGTTATATATGTTTCATATGTTACACGACCATTTACTGTATTTGGATTATCACCTTACCTGTGTAATGTTCTTTGCCTAGCACAAATCAGCAGTTATATCTTCTTTCACAGATGTGTGACTATCTAATGCTATTGCCTGCAGAGTGCAAACAAAAGGCAGAAGAGCATGAAAAAGAATTCCTAGATTGGAAAAAGCAGGCTTCTCAAGCGACAACAAGCATAAGCAAGCTCACTCGTCAGATACAGTCGAAGGTATAATGAAAATTCTTCAAATTCTTTCTCAAAGATTTGTTATGTCTGAGTATAGATACACTAAAGCTTCCATATGCTATCAGGAAGCACAAATTGAGCAGCTGATCTCGCAGAAACAGGAAATAATTGAGAAGTGTGAGCTCGAACATATTACTCTTCCTGTTTTAGCAGATGCTATGGAGGAAGATGACCCAGATGGGCCACAGTTTGACTTTAGTGAGTTGGATAGCGCTTATCTCCAAGAACGGAGACCATCTGCTCGTGACAAGTTAGATGCGGAATTTGGGCAGAAAATAGAGTCTAAAACATTGGAGATTGAAAGAACAGCCCCAAACTTGAGAGCACTTGACCAGTATGAGGCTATACAAGAGAAAGAAAAACAAGTTAGCCAAGAGTTTGAAGCAGCTAGGAAAGAGGAGAAGCAAGTAGCGGATGCCTACAATACTGTTAAGCAAAGGAGGTAACTCCAAATTTCTCGTGTGAAATGATCTTTAGAGCTTTGAAGAATATTGCTATAGCAAATATCCACGACTTCATGGTGGCAAATCTGGACAAGTAAAAGTCTGAAGATTCTAATGTTGTGGACATTACCTGATAGTGTTACTGTTTGGATAGAATGCACACTCACACGCTTGCATTCCAGTTCTTTTAAACTAGATTCATATTTTCCGTTAAGAGTTTTTGCTGCTGACATCAAATTGTTGTGCAGATATGAGCTTTTTATGGAAGCTTTCAACCACATTTCTAGCAACATTGACAAGATCTACAAGCAACTAACCAAGAGTAATACGCATCCACTGGGTGGGACTGCTTATCTAAACCTAGAGAACGAGGATGATCCGTTTCTACATGGTATTAAGTATACTACGATGCCCCCAACAAAGCGGTTTCGTGACATGGAACAGCTTTCTGGAGGAGAGAAAACTGTTGCGGCCTTGGCGTTGCTCTTCTCCATCCATAGGTATCCCCAACGACCTAGATATCACATGCGTGTCAGTGTCAAAAGTGATTTTGTAGTTCACTCTTGATTTATCCCTAAGGTTTAGCAAGAGTCTTTGATATTGGAGTAGAAGACTGTGATCTTCCCACGTGAGGTTTGCTATTTGCCCAAAAAGTAAATATGGTCATGGTATCTTAAACTTGTGTTTGAGGCATCAGATTTTCTTACTCCTTAGCTACAAACTTTGATAATTTGTTCCTTTTACCAGGCTGACATCGTCTTAAGTCTTGTGTTCCTAGTAAACATCTTCAAAGCTGTTTTTCTTCTCTTTGTGATCTGTGGTTTGACCTCTGCCTGTGTAAATGTGGTAGTTACCGTGATGGTCAGTTGATTAAGAGTTCTGATGAAAGTCCTGTTTATGTTTTCAAATTTTCAGCTACAGGCCTTCACCCTTTTTCATACTGGATGAGGTGGATGCTGCGCTCGATAATCTAAACGTTGCAAAAGTCGCAAAGTTCATTCGTAGCAAATCATGCCAAGCTGCACGTGATAATCAGGAGGCAGAGGATGGGAATGGGTTCCAAAGCATTGTAATATCTCTCAAGGACAGCTTCTATGACAAGGCCGAAGCTCTGGTTGGAGTATACAGAGACACCGAGAGGAGGTAATGATCTCTTTTTTTGCTTTTTTTTTTTATTACTTTGTATCTATGTATCATCATGTGTCTAGCATCCACAAACTCTCATTCATGATTCATTTGCTGCAGTTGCTCGAGTACGCTGACATTTGACCTGAAGAACTACGAAGAATAGTGATTGGTTCTACGATTTAGGGTTTAGGTAAGCTTTATAAACCCTAACTTTGTATATATAGTAAGTGCTGAATGGTGCAATGTTAAAAATATTTCACATTGGTATGGTACTTTATTTTGGTTTTTCATGTAGCTGTCAGTGTAGAACCTGTAAAACTCTTTTAATGTGGTATAAGAATCTGTGGATTTTAGTTTAATCCGGTTGGTATCTTATAAATAAGTGAAGGGTTTGATGATAGGATAGGATCGGACTGACTTTGTGGAATATAATTACTTTGTAATTAATTATCGTAAATCACATCAAAACTTGAAGAAATTAGATATTTACGGATAAAATGGATGGTTATACGTGTTATGTGCCTAATCTGGAAAACGACATCACTTGCGTCTCCCTTTTGTCTTTGTTCTCCTTTAGCAATCATTAAAAAGTAATCTTAAAACGAAACAAGAAAAAAAAGACCGGAAAACGAAAAACAGAAACACATTTTCTTCATCGTCTTCCTCCTCCTTTTGATCCCAAAATCTAAACATAGAAACTTTTTGAATGGCTGCAAGAGCCAATAACAACAAGTACACATCCCTCAACTACAACAAATCTCCTTCAACACCTGCTTCGTATTCCTCGGTCGCTCGTTCCAATGGCCGTATGCTCGTCCTCACCAAAACATCCCCAAAGCCTCTGAAACCTTCTTCTTCTGCTCCTCCTGTTGCTGCCTCCACCGTCACGCCTCTACCTCCAAAGACTCCAGATCAACCTCTCTCTGATCCAGATCCGAATCAGATCTCTCTTCGTCCTTTGGGTCATACAGGACCTGTCTCCTCCCTCTCATTTCCAGCTCGGACTCAAGATACGGGCAAAGAGGTGGCTAATCCGGCTCCGATGTCCCTTTCACCGAAACCTGACCGGTTTGTGCCGCCGCATCTTAGGCCAGGATTTGTCCGAAAAGACGAGAAGCCTGGTCTCGTGAGAGATCAGAATCCGTTGCCTCACCAGGGGCATTTTGGGCATGGACAATCTGGACGACCCAAATCAGGCGGGTATGAGAGGATCCGATCCAATCCAGACCATTTGGGTCGACCAAGATCGAGTGGAAACCGACCCGGTACCTCCGGATGGTATGTTTAACTTCTCTAACCTCACGGCTTTAGGATTCATTACACCTTCCACGTAGCTTTGTTGTTGATGCATAGCTGAAGAGTGTGTTCTGATTCATGAACAAAATATTCACTTGGAATCAAAACCGGTGTTTGTTTGTTGATAAGCTGATCTTGATTGGCTTTTCGTTGATTTGTATGTTTGTTTCAAGTTATCTGTTCATCTCTGTTTTGGAAATTGATTTGATGATGTTTGTGCAGATGAGCTTGCTGGGTTTTGATGTCCAGTTACTCACTCCATGATGGAGATAGAACCGACTCCGAGTTTCCGTTAGGGGAAAAGATTATAAAGAGTGACTTGTAATTTCTCAGTTCATTTGATCAAACCTGAGGTTATCAAAAGACCACCCCAACATTCGGTAGATTTGTAGATGTTTTGGGATCAGGGTGGAACCAAATAACACTTGCCTTACTTCTCTCTCTCACATATGTATGTTTCCAAACTTTGTTTATGTATGTACCTGTATCAAATTTTATCTAGTATCTGTACCTGTTGTTTAGGTTTTAATCTATAGTTTCTTTACAGATTATAACTCAACTCCCTTTCTTGTTATAATATTTTCACGCAAAAGCCATATTTCATGATATTTGTGTCAAAACCGGTAACAATTTAGCTATGAATGCTACAACCTTACAATTTCACTGAAACAACACCCATCATTTGCAATTTTGCAACATCAATCATGTTCTTCAGAGTTAAAACAATACTTTTTAATCGGTTGCCATTGCAAGATTTATTTCACCAAATTTGGTTTGTCTTCTCACAATTATTTTAACCAACAATAGCAAAAAAGGAGGAAAGAAATTTGAAAGTCATTCAAAATCCTATATATTCTCTATCCTTTCCATTTGTAACATGTGAAGTGCGTTTTCTACGGACTACCAGTTATTTATTCCTTTTCGTAAACAAGAACACCACTACTTATATACAACAAAGAACGATGGAATTCATGAAAGTCAACACATTCAATAATAAAAAGAAAACACATTAAGCAAAAAGATTACAACATTGTTGGCTTCACCACTCTCATGATGATATTTATGTTGAGCTCAACAGGTAATCTATACCATCATGATTCATATATGAATGTCACCAAATTATTTGTGGATCTTACTATAAACTAACTATGCAAATTTTACCAAAGCATTTAAATATTTCTTGCTCATCAAAAATACCAAAGGAAAAGACCTTTAATTAATACCAAAGCTTTCACACGTGTTATTATGAGGGATGAATTGCCGAGAAGTTCCTCTTTACCAAACAATGATCTCATATACTCTTCATATATTCTGATAGAATTAAAAAAAAAAAAATCGAAATATAGGGAAAACCCAGAAAAACCTGTGAAGTTGAACAAAATTACAGGATCCAACCTACAATATCCACCCGAACCCATGACTAGACCCGGATCCAAGGAAAAGACGCGGGTCGAGGACGGTTTATGTTTAATAACCGTTCGGGTCTTTGAAATCGGGACATTTGGCCTATACCGTGTAACCGCAAATAACCGCTTGTACCGGGTAACCGCAAATAACCGCAAGAAACCAAAATAAATCCCCAAATGAACCCTAATTTCCCCATTTTCACATTCTCCTCTCAATTTCAATTCCACTCGGTCCCGATATATGTACGATCCGATTCCCCATTTCTTCTAACAATTGTTCAACCCACAGTCCGGAGAAATACTCGGAATAACCTGAAGGACTACATTCTTCCTCTGCCATGGCTCGAAGCAAGAGTGAAGCAAGGAGACTTCCGCCACCTGTGTCGCATACTCTGCCGCCTTCGTCGCCTACTCCGCCGCCTTCGTCTCCTCCTCCAAACGATCCGCCAAGTGATGAGAACGAGAACGTTGAAGGTTCCGTAGAATTAGGCTTGGAAGACTCTCAATCCGGTGAGAGCACGGAACATAGTGAAGGTTCGCCGGAATTGTCAAACTCTAAGGAGAGAGTAAGTGTTCTATTCTTAATGATACATTGGGGGCGCGTATTACTATGTATGACTGGGTATAACA
>OVAP01006339.1:0-11895 GCA_900406295.1 Aurinia saxatilis
ACCATTTGTCCTTTCCATGGAGAGTGTCCTTCTCTTTTATATATTAGATTAGGAGTGGGCATACCCTTGATCTTTTAAGTATCCATTACCTAGGGATGTTAAAAATGGATTTAAATTTGACGGGTACTCGGAATTTAAAAGTCAATATTTTTTTTTATAAAAATACGGGTTCAAAACAGATCGGATCTTATTTCATACAGATTCAAACGGGTTTTACCAAATTGGATTCGGGTACCCATTGCCCCCAAATTTTTTAAAAATAATAATAACAAAAATAATTTTAAAAATAAAAAATATGTTTTGAACTTTTTTTTTAATTAGAAAAGATTTTTGAAAACTACTGTTTTGTATTTTGGTTTTCTAGATTTTTCTTTATTTAAAAATAAAAGAAATAAAAAATTAAACTAAATAATATATATATCATATTTTCGTAATTATTATTATTTTTTTAATTCTTAAAAGTTAAAGTCTTCATTCAATAAGTTAAATTTCGTAGTTAAACAATAATAATAATAATAATAATAATAATCTAATTACCGGTTGTTAAAATTTAAATAATAATATAAATTTAAAATTTTGTTTAATCTGTAAAAAATAAATGAAAACTTAAACTCATAAAATATTTGATAATCACTTAATAAACAAAACTATAATCATACACATGAATTTATTGTTTTATAAACACTTATAACTAAATTAATTTAAAGTTTAATTTGTTCTCTCTCTTAAACTTATAAAATGTTTAATAAAACTTAAACTTATAAAATATTTACTAAAACTTAAACTTCTAAAATGTTTACTAAAAACTTAAACTTACAAAATAATTGATAATCATTTAATAAATAGATTTATGGTAATGAGTATAAAATATATTAAATAATACTATTATTTGGTATGTTATTAAAAAAAAAAAAAAACATCAACCTGTCCGGGTATCCGTGAGCAGCCTGGAATATTTCGGGCTCAATCCGTATTTAATTTCAGGCTCTAAAAATTCAGAGCTCAAATCGATTTCGGGCTCAAATTGAATTGGGCTCAAATCGGGTTCGGGCCGAACCGGGTTTTTTAGTCCATTTTAACATCCTTACCATTACCCGATCTGACCCTTACGGGTAATAACATTTTATTACCCATACTCGACCCGCAAAAAACGAGTACCCTAATAAACGGGTTCTCGACAAAAATTCGTTGACCCGAACGAGTATCCTACCTTGTATCACTACTCGAATGATTGTAGTATAATGTATAAATAAACGTATAAAGTTCAAATTTGATGTGTCAATAGATGAAAAAGTCACTACAATAAAGTAAGAACTCTAAATAAGCAACATAATAGTTCAATAATTATAAATTATTGGTTGGAATGTAGTTGTAAACTCTACGAACCAGAAATAATTTGTAAATTCAAGTTCTCATTATTGAAATTCACAAATATATATATATATATATATATATTCAACTTAAGCGATATATCATATACTATACACGTTACTCTACTATTAAGTTATCAAATATTAGCAGTAGAATTACGGGTATTTGCGAGTCAGGTAAGAAAAGCAGAAAATGAGACGGATATCGAAACAGATAGTAAAAAAAAAAAACTTGATATCCAATCTTTACTCACGAATAATAAAATTATTTACCCGTCTGGTAAATCACAAATACCCATTTTTTAGATGAATACTAGTCAAATAACGGATAAAAAACAGATAACAAGTATTAGTGTCTAATCTATTTGTAACCTCTCAAAGTGGACGACATGTGACTTCTATAGACCACACCATTCCTTTCATTTATGGCAAATTACAAAGTTCATCTTTTCTTTTTCTTTTTTACTTTCAATTTCACCTTTTCTATGAAATTACCTAATATTCAGAAAAAAAAACCAAAGACAAAAAAAAGTCTTTGATGTCCGGAGTACTATGAGGACTTTCAAAGCGAGGTACTCAAAGAAAATAAAAACATTGACCGTATTTATATATACATATATATAAACTTAATTCGGAATATGAATATATATATCCAAGTTCGACTAAACCAAGATTATATATCAAGAAATAGGAATAAACGTTCTAACCACCTGAAACTATTGTAACCACACCAGTCCAACCACGTTGTTCTTACATTTAGACATAAATTTACATGAGTGTGTTTTATTAAATTAACCTTGTGACAAATTAGAATTGGTTAATGGGCGTGATTGTTGGATTATTATTAAAGTTGATGTTAGGTTTACTAATGTATGCTAAAAATAGAGTTAACTAACGTAATGTAAGGCGACAACTATGGATAAGGAAGAAAAACACAGTATAAGATGATTAAAGATGAACACTTTGCCTCCTCACATGTCCAATAAGATCATTGTAGCCAATCATAATGTTCAGATAAAAGGTCATTGCTTGTATTATTTTCCACGAGCGATGAATAAAACGCCTACATTACGTAAAGTAATCTTCTTTTTTCAACTTTTGTAATAGTCCCGGGGGTATTTTATCATCAATTTGCAATTATCTAGAAATTTATAATTTGGATTTAGTATCAATTCTTTATTACTTTTTCATAGTATCCAAGTGTGTCTTTTAAGAAAACTATCCAAGTGATGTTAGAAGGGATAATGTCCTTGGTAATAAAGTTTCTAAGAATATACTTAGATCAAAGCTTTAAGGTACGTGAGCTAATTAACGTGTGAGACACGAATGCTTTATTATTAGAACTTTTGATAAAAATACTTACTGGTAAAATTATAGAACATATATGGAAAGGATACATATGTCAATATGAGTAACCTAGTAACCTAGTCTCTCCTCTGTACTTGTATATATATTGTAATCAACGTATCAAATAAATTTATTCAGCCTCTCATCTTATAAAAATTATATGTTCAAATGAATGACCGCAAAATACTGAATTGTCAACATGCATTCTTGTAACACGATTACCTCTTGTCTAACTAAAACACTATCTTTTTTTTTTGTCGCAAAGAGATTTAATTAAACGTGATGTGTGGCCACAGACCATTCAAAAGGAACAAAGTCACCAAACCAATAGGTAGGTAACAAAAGAATACAAAATAACTAGTCCATAAATTTTAACTCTAGACATTGGTGTAACCAAGACGGGCCATTCCTAGCAATGTAAGATTGATAACGATATTCTCTAGTTACACTTGTTGCTATGCTGATTGCTACTTGATTCGCAGTGTGATCGGAAAGTACGATAGACCAACCAGAAATGGACCGTAGAACTAAGAATGCCCTACCCAACAGAGATCTGACTACTGGAAATTACGTCGGATGCGTTAAAGCGTCCACAAGCTGATGATCCGAAGATTCAAAAACAATGTGTTGTACATGCAAATCGGCCAAAGAAGTGGCTGCTTAAATGAAACCTTCAAGGGCTTCCAGTTTGGTCGTCACTTTTGCAAAAGCATTCCTCCCATGTAGAAGTGAGGTTCTCTGATTATTGCGTACAATTCACCCACCCCCACAAAGGCGACTAGGATGCAGCCATGAAGTCGCAACATTGCATTTGACCATAGGGTATGTCGGTTTTTGCCACTTGGAAACTCCCACCGGCTCAGGCTGTTCTGTCGCACGCGCTACCGACCATTCCTGACAATCATCTTTAGCACGTTGCAAAATCAGGTTCGCTGTCCGTACCTTTCGCTCAAAAACAAGGGCGTTTCTTGCTTTCCATATCTGCCATAATACCCATGGATAAGAGACAGCTGCCTCATCTGACGGAGGATGATTAACAAGATAATGGATATTTAAGAACATCGAGTATAGTGAAAATCCATTAGGCAGATTATCCTGATAAACTAAAACACTATCTAAACTTACATTTTTAAGTAAATAATTTCATCAATTTTTTAGTCTTAAACAGGAAAATTTTTATAAAAATCCTAAAACAGAAAATTTCATATCCCAGACCCAAAAAATAAAAGAAGAAGAAATGTTTATTTATTTCGACCGTAGCGTGGTGAAATAATGCCAAAGGAAATAGTCAAAGTTCTTACCTCATATTATTAATTCTTCGAATCTTTGTATTATACAGTGAGACACACACGTAGAACTGCATTTTTTGTCAATAAAGTTACTGATTTTGCAGTTTTCCCTTTATTGGCTCTTGTCAAAAACCTTCTGGTCCCATTTATGTGATATTACCTTAAGGGTCTCACGTTATTGGTCTCTTCTTCTCATCGTATTTTTCATTTAATTTGATTAAGATCCAAAACTTAACAGCAGAATTTTTTTTATGGTGGAGCAGTCTGGAGATGGAAAAACAATATTTTCATATGGTTTAGTTCTTAGATTCCTCTTCGCCTACCCATGGAAAACAAATGGTTTATTTTTTTTTTGGTCGTGTCGAATGCATGTGAAGAACAAGAAATATCATGATAAGAATTGACAATAAACACTTACAAGAATATATAAAATATATAGAGTAGTTGAAGTTTTCATAGTGATATGGTAATGCAGAAAAGTTGAGAGGAATATCAGTTTAAAATATTTGAACCGTTTTTAAGTTGTGCAACAAGTACATTATGTTGAAGACAAAAATACTTGTAAACATGCAGTAAAAAATCTGCGCACAATAAAATGCATCAATTTACTTTGACAACAAGAATCGTTTTCAAGAACCTTGCATTGACTTTTGTTGTTGTTCTTGGTAGTTAGAAGTTAGATTTTAAATTGGCTTATTATCTTTATGATGATTTATGTTCTTTAATAAGTTATTCCTCTTTCTGTTGTATTCTTGTACGTGCAGATAAATCTGTAACATTTTAGCTTGAGCAGTTTGATAAGAGAAACATGAAAAGCTCATTTGTCTTGTACTTTCCCATGAACAAGTAACTTGTGTCTAGTGTGAATGAATCATGAAGTTCGAAAGAAACTTTTTTTGGACTTATTAATAAAAGTATTCTTCCTTAGTCAGATACAGCTCACATGATCAAAATCGATTTGATAAGCCAAACATATGAATCCTATACCTTTTTTTTGCTGATATTTTAAAGAATTTTGTAAGTCAAACACTAATATAATTATTTAAAATTTTAATTTATAATCGTTAAAACGAAAATGAAGTAATATGATATGATTTACTTGAAAAATTGTATAATACATTTGCTTTCTGAACGAGGTTTAAAAGGGAAGAAAAACTGTAGCATGAAATTTAGATTTATTCTCTCTGATCCATATCTTAACGTCACGTTCGCATCTACTCCACTCGAGAATTTTTTTGTTGCAAATACAATATTCAGTTTATACATGTGATCATTGCCAATTGATCTAAACTCAAAAACTAAAAAAACCGATAAAAGCAAATGATTGAACATTTTTATCACTCCAAAGGCTTAAGAGAGTCGTGGATTAGTATCGGTGAATGAGTTGCTTATATGCATCTGGATTCTTCAAATAATAATCGACCTCAGCCTGCGAAAGAGAGAAAAGAATCCCATAGATTAGTGCTGATGTACTATGTAACCAGTGAACATGTATGGAACTAGAAGGTATAAAAAAACTGTACCTTACGAACTCCTTTTATGGCAACTAAAAGCTTTGGCCCGAGCAACTCGTGGAGGACTTGGTCATTACCCAGAGCTTCAACAGCTTCCGAGAGCGATTCAGGGAGTCTTTTTAATGTAGCAGCCACATCAGCCGGGTTTATATCTAATGTTCCATCAAAGATATATGTAAAGAATTATGGTGATATGTCTTGTTAACAACAATTTCATAACTCGAGACATATTTTCTTATCTTAAGCCTTATACAAGAATGAATAGGATAAGTTTTACCTATAGGATCAGGAAGCTGTAGGTGTCGCTGGAGACCATCAATTCCGGCAGCCATTATAACGGCCAAACCAAGGTGAGGGTTTGCTGAGCCATCAAAAGATTTTATCTCAAAGTTTGTAACTAAACCATCCGGAGTTCCTGGTGGAGAAGCTGCTCTTATCGCAGCTTCACGGTTTTCTTTGCCCCAACATTGGAATGCTCCACTCCATGTATTAGGTTGGAGTCGGTCATAGCTGAAAATTTAGATACCAAAATATGAACCTTCTTAGTAACAATTGATACTAAACAAATATGGTTTTAGTTACCTGTTTGGAAGTGGAGCTATAACTGCTAAGATTGAAGGAAGATGAAACAGAACACCAGCCATGAACTCTTCACCAATGGAAGACATTCCATGAGCAGATGATATATCGGACGCCGGGAAGACATTTTCCCCGTCTTTCCAAAGACTTAGATGCACATGTGATCCAGAACCAATGTCACATAAATCATACCTGAACACAACCACACAAATGTATTTCTTTAAATCCTCGATTCAAGTATATAACCTGGAGGAAAAGAGAGTGACAAACTTTGGAACAAAGGTCGCGAGCAATCCATGTTTCCTTGCAACAGATCTTATAACTTCACGCGTGTAAACCAAATTGTCGGCAGCATGAGATGAAATGGTGTGACCCAGAGATACTTCAAACTGACCTTTCCCGGATTCAGCATGAAACTATGAAAGAAAAAAAGGTTATACATGTCAAGAAACATGAAATAGTTCCGGACTATGACTGATCATTCTGAAGGATTATTAAACTATTTTAAACCTGTTCAACTACAATGTTCAAGGACTCAAGCGCTGGTACAATTTCATGGAAAATCGGGGATGCAGCATCAAATGAGGATGATGCACAGTACGGACCAAAGTCAAAAGGCACATATTCTTCTTTCCCTTCCCTAAACATATTTGGACAGGAGAAATGTCAAGATTATGAGAATTGAATTGAACCGATATTCAAGAAACATATAAGCCTTATACCGAACAACATTCTTGAGGAGATAAAACTCATTCTCAAAACCAGCGTTCATAACCTAAAAAGCCAAGAAAACTTTGAGCTCAAGCCATAAAAAAGCCAATAAAATTTCCATAGAATGTGCTAGATGGAAATTTTTACCAGGTCAAATTCATCTTTGAGAACTTTTGTGACCCTTCTTAAGGTCTCTCTTGGACAATATTCCCACGCTTCACCAGGCTTCAAGAGCATGTCAGCTAAAACCATGCTCTCTTGCTTCGTCCTAGCAGTTAAAAATATGTTATGAGTACTGTAACAAAGGAAAAAACAGAACATCTGTAAAGTTAACCGCAAAGAGAAGAAGGTAAAGTACCATGGTATTGTCCGTTTGGTGGATAGATCTGGAACCAGTCTAATCTCACCCACACCAGTCAATTTAGACTCTTCTGCTGGTCCATCTGTAAATGAAGGCATCCCCATTGATGCAAAAGTCAGACCAACGCCATTCTTCTTCACACTTCTGTTAAAACGCTGCGCTTGAACAACCTGATACAATACAACAAGCAGACTTCTTGTCAAGTTTATGTGGTTATAAAGAAAAAAACACTTTAGTGAGCAACAGAGGTCTCTTCAGAACAATGAAAATAAAACTCACGCGGCATCTTTGTTGTCCAGAGGCATCAACCCAAATAATGCGTACGAAGGAACTACTATCTTCTTGAACATCAGGCTCCTTCATCTCTAATCTGTGAGACATTCTCCTTTGTGGACTAGAAGAACTTGTGTCAATATTAAGCTTATAAAATGCAATCGCATTCCGTGAGAAAATGTCTTTAGCGGCATCAATAGCTTCCATGAGTGAGAGATCACCACTGGCACATGCATCACGCAGAACTAAGAAGATGACCTCGCGAGCCTTCTTTGCACCTACGCGAAAAAGAGAACTTTGTTCAATATCGAAGACAAGAGATTTGAAGTATAAAAAATTATAAACTTGAACTAACCCAAATAGTAAGTTTCAGGAGATGCATATCCATCAGTACTGAACATCACCTGCCAAAATATCTCACGGTTAGCATTTTATGTGACTCATGCAAGTAAGAGAACTTATACCACTATTGATTCTAGTAACATGATGCATTCATTTTTACCTTCTTTGTTGAGGCTAAGTCAAGAAGCTCCTTAACAGAAGACACCATACCATGGACACTAAGCTTTGGAACCGCCAACCCGAAATCAAGGTAAACCTTAAAGGAGCAAAAAAATTGGTCAAGAATAAGAAATGGCTTGGCATAATTTTACAAATAATTGAAGTTTTCACGAAGAAAACCTGAGGATATACTGAAGCAAGAAATGATGCCTCCCTTGAGAATGGATAAGATGCATGAAGAAGAACTATACGACAAATCTTTTGTCCTCGAGAAGAGTTCTAAGGTGAAGAGGATTGGCTAACCGTAAATCCAAATCCTTGTCACCAAAACTGGTTCAAACGAAAATAAATGAGATTTTCATAACTTAAAACCCTTGAGTATGATTTGATTCTATGTACTGAAAGCAAAACAAATTCTCAATAGCTCAGAGCTTAGAATCATCGGAGAAATTTTGTGTTACACATTTAAACCCTAGTAAAAGTGCAAGTTTGTTTGTTGCAAAATCAAACTTTACTAACATTCATATAGAAAAACAACAAAGATCCTCTTAAAGTTTACAGAAACTCGCATACCCGGTGTGAATCTGTAAGGGCAAGTCCCAACATTCAGCGACCTCCAAACTACGAGTGAGAATGTAATCAATCAAGCCTTTGTGTCCAATACGGACAGGCTTTCCAGCTGCAGCAAGAAGAGAGTAGCGTGATTAGAGAAAAAGCCATCATATTACAAAAATACTAGGACCAAGTCTTACCTTGCAAGACTTGGAGAAGGCCTTTCTCAGCAACTTCTTTACTCACATGAGTATCAATATCCAAACCACTACGATAAGCAGCAATAGTTTTCAAAGCAACAATCTCTGGAACAAGCGTGACCCAAGTCAAGGTAAATCCAACAACACTACTTAGTATTCACATCACATTCTCTAACACGCAATGACCGGATAAAAGGATATGAATTCAATCTTTCAACAAAAGCTTTGGTAAAAGAATCCAAATTCCAAGAAGAAGCATCCTCTAGGATTTGCTCAGCAAGAGTTTCGATTCGCAACACTCGACCCACATACGGAACAAAGCTTCTATGCCACTCAAGGTCATGCTTCCTGTCCAGCTTCAATCCATCATCAATCAGCAAAGCAGAGATTCCTGCTTCTTTAAAACACTTGGAAGTAAAAGAATCCAAACCCGAAGCTTTACGATGTTTCTCAATCGATTCAAGAGATACTTCAGTGCCATAGAGTTGAGCAATCTCCTTCAAATTCCTCTGTTTTCATTACAAAAGAAAAATTAAAAATCTTGTAGACAAAACAAGTTCCATCTAAGTAAAACTAGTTAAACTAATTGGAGAGACTTAGTGAAGAATCCAATCACAGAGAAAACGACGGCGTTTTTTTATGGTACCTTGAAGGAGAGAGAGTGAGGAGCAAAGGTCAAAGCGTCGCCAGTAGCTTCGGAGAAAGTTCCGATGAAGGGGAAAGAAGAGTCGAGAGAGACAATGTTGTGGGCGTGAGCATCAACGAGCTCTGCTTTCTCTATTGCTTCCTTTAGCTCCTCAAATTCCATTTCTGAAGACACAACGCTTTCGAATGAGTTTGGTCTGAAAAAGAAAGTCTCTGGTTTATCTGGTAGTAGACTCTTAGTTCTAGGCAAGATCCGTAGCACACATACCAAACTATCATTATTAATTCAAAACATTTTATTTTTATAGAAATATGAGGTTGTTGTTGAATTGAAAATTCTTCAAACTGGTTTGATTTTGATGTCTCCCACTCCCATCTTTCTTCTATATTGACTTATCTTCATATATATTCAGTTTCATTTGGTTTTAGGCATTGACACTATAAAACATTTGTATACTAATTTGATATGAAATAATAGTTCGTATTGTAAACCGAATTACAGAAAAATAAGAAACGTTTTAATTTTAATCACTACATCAATTGATGATTAATAATTTAATTATGTTTTCCAAAATCTTACCTATAATAGTTGAAGGGGTTTTTTTCAATGATGATGGTGCTAAGTGATAACATATTTAGCAATATTCAGTAATTCCGCTATTATCATTTGCAAGCGAAAAAATTCAGCCAAATTCATCAACAAAAATATATATTAAAATATATATTTAACTATATTATACAACTCTTCTAACACCCCCTCATATATATATATATATATATATATATAGTTATTTCCTCTATATTCAGCAAAATCTTGTCAGATTTAGCAACTGTTACCATTTAACTTACTAGTTATTCAACATCATTCCGCAACAAATCATCTTTTAATTCTGCAACATTCTACATTCAGCAAAATTCAGCAACATTCAGCAGTTACCATTTAGCCCCGATATCTAGGATGCCACATCAGCCCCTCTCCTTCCACATAAGCTCCTACAATTCATTATTGCTTAAAATTAACAAAACCATA
Organism: Aurinia saxatilis; assembly: GCA_900406295.1. Classification (NCBI taxonomy): domain Eukaryota; kingdom Viridiplantae; phylum Streptophyta; class Magnoliopsida; order Brassicales; family Brassicaceae; genus Aurinia; species Aurinia saxatilis. The sequence goes on from OVAP01006339.1 coordinate 10,373, forward strand.
ACTAAATAATTTAAGCACAATTTCTTAACTTCCCTAGAAGAATAAAAAACAACACCGTTTTAACCCATACGTTTATAGAAGAACAAACATTTTGTCTTATTTGTTAAAATCCGTTTCAACCCAAACCATAACTTGTCCACAACAAAATTCCACTCACCCATTTTTCTTTTTGTCTCAAAATTCAAAATCTGCAAAAGATGCCTTCTTTTATACCCTTTCTCTCGTATGTCGTACCATACCATCTTCTCTAAGATCCTAAAAACCCAAACTCAAGTTCAATCAACAAAAAAAGTTTACAAGGCAGCCTACGAAGGAGTTCTCTCCCATGATGACACCTAGTATGCCACATCAGCCCCCTCCCCTTCCACATCAGCCTCTACAATTCATTATGCTTAAAATTAACAAAATCATAACTAAATAATTTAAGCATAACGTCTTTGCTTCACTAGAAAAACAAAAAACGTAACCGTTTTAACCCATATGTTTACAGAAAAACAAATGTTTCGTCTTACTTCTTAGGAACCGTTTCAACCCAAACCATAACTTGTCCACAACAAAATTCCACTCACCCATTTTTTTTGGTGTCTCAAAACTCAAAATCTGCAAACGATGCCTTTTTTTTTTTTTACCTTTTCTCTCGTATGACGTACCATCTTCTCAGAGAATCCAAAAAACTCTAACTCAGGTTCAATCAACAAAACTGGTTATGAGGAAATGAAGCTTATAATTTTTTGTCTCTTCTATATTGGCTAGCGTTTCGATTTCAATAAGGACATCATACTAAAAAAGCGGATATGATTCTTCGTTCTACCATTAAAGCTCCAATGATGGCTAACACAAAGACTTTTTATTCTTTGGTTGTCTTCCTCTTGGCAAGTTCAATGGTCTACTACGGATTTGATCAAAGTCTACTGAGAATGAGCCAATGGGAAACTGGATTCTACTCACATAAAATTTGGATTCAACAGTATATTTGCTTATATTAGTCTCTGATATTCTCTGTCCGAGCAAATAACGATTATGATTTTAACACAAACAATAGTTGAGTTGAGAAGAAGAAAGAGTGAGTGGGAGGAGAAGTTGCAAACCACATATTGTTTATCTCGGGTCTTTCCAACAATCATATTCAGAGGAAGCTGCCGAACTGTCTCCTATGTATGTCTATATACCTTGAATAAAAGAAAAATAAAATAAAAGTGTGTGCTAGCTTTAGAAGAACTTGCGTGTTGCTTTGCAAATTTAGGTTCAAAATTCAGAAGCTAGAAATCGCCTTTTGGATCATCTCGTCGTAGCCTCCAGAAAGAAAGAAATGTCGGAATTTTTTTTTTCCAAAGATTTTTTGGTTCACCGAAGGTTTCCACACTTCGGCCCAATTGTATTCTGACACGTGTGTGTTAAGAGAATCATCTTGAGTCTCTACCCACTGATAGTGTATCATGGCCAAAACCCATGAACATTTTTTTTTTAATCATTTTTTTTAATGAGCTGAACCCCCTAAATATTACATTGGGCATGCTTTAAGG
>OVAP01006340.1:0-11891 GCA_900406295.1 Aurinia saxatilis
CATCCTCTAGATGTTTTTTCTCAATGTCTCTCCACAATGGCTTCTTATCTCATAACGGTTCATATGGCAGCTTCCACCACATCCTTCCAATCGTTACAGTTCAATCTAACTCAACCCGCATAGTTTCAATGATGTTACTTGGTCTGACATGGCATCAAAATCCATCACAACAATGCCACGTCAGCAAATCTCACGGAAAAACTAACATTCGTTAACGGTTTGATGACTTAGACCAAAACACTATAGATTGTGATGCCGTGTGATGTTTTATATAAGTTGGTGTATATTTAGACCATTACGAATTCTTTATGAATCTATAGTCACAGGGTCCAACACTTGGTGTCTAAATAAGCAGTTTTTCCTATTTAATTTAACAAAATCTTCACTGAAGGGTAAGCTCTCCCTTCTTTTTGTTGTTTCTCTCTTTAACTACACCACCTCTATTCAGATCTAAGTCGCTTTGTCTTGAGACCGTTAGCCGGCGGCTCCCTCAGCGCTTGTACCAATCTCCGCCTTCCTTTCCCATTCACTTTTTATTTTTATTTTGTTCTTTGATACCCCCTCTAAAACACAACTTAATGAAACCTTGGTGGATTAAAAGATCGATCTAGTGTCACTTTGGATGAGCAGGAGAGTGGTGGATCCGGACCTTGTAGTCTATGGGATAGCTTTTATGCTATACAACATTTTTTTTGTTGATTCGAGAGGTTATCCCCGATCTTTCCGATCTGGTGGTGCATGCACTGGAGATGGTGGCTATAGCCTAATTAAAGGTGAATTTACCCTGATCTTGCTTATTTCTTTCCGTTTTAAGGTTTTAGGTTTTGGGTAATATTTGTTTGGGTTTGATTCTTTGTTGGTCTTTGTTTTTGTTAGTTTCAATTCTCTCTTTTGGGTTTGACTTCTTTTCAGGTTTGGGTTGAATTTCTTCTCCTATTTTTCCCTCTTCTTTGTTTTGAATTTTTTTGTCTCCCTTTTGAGTCCGACTATGCGGTTGAATCTTTTTATCGAGATTTAACTTTAGTTATTGGAGTTATTGTATCACTCCTTGGTCCTACGAAATCATATCAGTTTCAAAATCTGTCTTATTTGGTTTCTTTCAAGCGTCTTACCAAAGTGTTAATTTGTCATCACCATCTAAGGAGGATGTTTTTTTTGTTTCAATCCTATTGGAATATGACACGTTCTTTGCATCCAAAGAGGTAGTTTTGATTTACTAAAGGAGAATTCACTTATTGCCCAAGATTTTAGTTCAGGAACTTGTAGGTTTAGTTATATAGCTTGGACTTATGATTTGTTAATCCTTGTCTTATTCGATTTGCTAATTTGGTTTCTTTTGTTTCAGTTCTTTTGGTTTCACACGGTAAGTTTCCGTGATTTATGTTTTGATTCTAGAGAACAGGTGTTCCGCTGGCTTGTTCTCCAGAAAGTTTCATACTTCTCCGGCTTTTTGTATCTCATATGTATTTTTACCTGTTTTATATTAGGAGCTAGATATGTATATCTTAGATTTTCATATTGTACTTATGTATAGTTTCCTTTATCTTAGAGACCTAGGGTTAATGAGCCTTGTATATATAGTTTTCTATTGTGTATCAATTAGAGACAAAACATTCTCTCAACTTCTTTATGATATATCTCGTATTTTACCGGTTTTTAATATAATAAATATATACTTATTTATATTTTAGAGTCTATATTATTATTATTATTAGAGTCTAAAAGAGTCAATTTAGGTGCATAGACGAGTTTTGGTCACTTGGTGAATTAAGGAGGAATTATGGAGCAAAAGAAGCAAATACGTGGAATAATAATGCAGAAGTAGGCCAAATTTTTTTAAAGATCGTTTCAGACGAAGGTCTTACCGTCGGAATTTTAATCTTAAATTTTGATACAACCTCGAAAATTAGGTTAGCTTCACTTTGGCGGTGGTTTCAACTCATTCTGATTATTGGTTGAGGAGATATGACGGTTTTAGTGAAAACATGTCATTCAGGCGGGCAAAAAAAGGAAGTTTCCAATTATTATTCGGGAAAAAAGGAATATCGAGCTTTTCTTATTTTTGCCAAGGGGCAGATGTTTTTGTACATATAAATACTAGGTTTTGGCCATTGTTTAGGCTTATGCATTATATTTCTTTTAAGAGAGTTTTTTGGAGAAGATTTCTTAAACCCTTCTTATTGATTATTATTGTTTCCTTTCAATTATTGCATGATGAGTTGTTTGGCTATGTCTGAGTAGTTTATTAGTTAGGCTTAGTGTTCTTTGATTATGATGATTTTTTGTTAACCTTAAGCATAATTTATGAACCATTAATTAACTCTTCTCCTAGATGTTCTTATTGCTAGATTCATATATTAACTACCTTGAGTCTAGATCATAGGGAATTTATTATACATGAGAGTGTTAATAAATTGCTGGAATTGTCTTAGGAGAGTTAGCTATCTTTTATCAATGAGACTTGGTTTAGAATAGTTAGTGAACAATGGAATCGATTTGTTAATTCTAGTTTAAATTCCATAGGATTTCTCAGAGAGATTTGGTCTTTTTACGGTATAAACTAAGATAGTAAATCTCAGCGAGAGTTAGATTGCTTGTTTGCATTGTTTATGTTCTAGAGTTAAGGTTTATATAAATTTTGCACACCAGTGTCGATCGACATTGTCCGTTTTTTAGGTTCAGAATTGATTCTTAATTGAAGTTTTCAAAAACCAAGCGTTTGTTTTAATTGATGCAAAACCCTCATAATTTGCATACTGTCTGCTTTATTTAGTAAAACTTAAACCAATCACTTTTGCTTTAATTTAGAATTTATATAAATGAGTTTGTTTAGTTATTCGGTCTTCGTGGATTCGATCCTTACGTACTATAACTGATATTTGATGTGCACTTGCAGTTAGAAATACATAGGGTAAAACTTTGTGTATCACTTTACATGGGATCAGAGCGGGTTAGAGTTTACTATTCAGAAAGTTGTTCCTAAATTTCTTACGACTTTGATTCTTGTTTTAAAGGGGGGTTTGCTACTTGCTGCACAAGCTTGTAAGCTATGGGGGAAATGGGGATAATGATACAGAGACGACGATGGGGATGAAGAACTTAAAGCAAGAGAACGTGACTCTCTTACCGTTTTACTTGCATCCATCAGAGGGACCGGGGTATTTAATTACTTCAGTGCAATTGAAGGGAGAAAACTATGAAGATTGGGCTAAGCATGTGAAAAATGCTTTGCGAACCAAGATGAAGTTAGAGTTCCTCGATGGGACACTGAAGAAACCAAACTCGGAAGAAGAAATTGAACAGTGGGAGGTGGTGAATTCGATGTTGGTGGCATGCTTGATGAATACGATCGAACTTACTTTGAGGACTTTGATCTCGATGGTTGCTGAAGCACGATTGTTATGGGACGACTTGAAACTTCAGTTTTCGGTAAGGAATGTCCCAAGGGTTACTGAGATAAAAGGAGAGATTATAAACTGTAGACAACATGGAGACTCGGTGTCTACCTACTTTACGAAGTTACAAAAGTTGTGGGGTGAATTGGTTGTTTATAAGCCAATAAGATCATGTAGTTGTGGTGAACTAGCTGCACAACTTGAAGAAGATCGAGATGAAGAACGAACGAACACATTCGTAACTGGTTTGGATAGTGCTCGTTTCGGGAAGGTGCATTTAACGATCATAAGCATGGAGCCCCTTCGGAAGCTATCTCAAGTATATCAACGTGTGGTTAGAGAAGAGAGATAATTATCTTTGGCAAGAAACAGAGATACACAATCCGAGGCTGTTGGTTTCATGGCTAATGCTGGTTTTAAGGGACAAAACTCATTTAATCCTAAGATGGGGCAAAGGAATGGAGGAAACAGAGGTGACTACAACTCTAATTCAGCTTTTCGAGAAAAGGATGTGACATGTACATATTGTGGGAAGTATGGATATGCGCAAAAAGATTGTTTTCAACTGATCGGATACCCAGAGTGGTATGAAAAAGGAAGCAAAATAGGAAGAGAGATGGGTGATAAAAGCAGGAGAACAAGCTTCCAAGGAAGGGGAAGAGGCCGAGGAGGTGGACGAGGATGTGGGACAGGTTGGAGAGCATACATGGCCAACGCCGAAGTACCAAATAAAAAAAATCCAGTGGCTTATGCATTGTGGGTAAGAAGGAGTATGATCGACAAGCCCTCTCTCAGCTTTGTGATGAGCAATGGACATCACTTTTGAGTTTCCTATCTTCTCAAAAAGCAGGGAACAATGAAAGATTAGATGGTAAGGCAAAGTATGCATAATTTATTATTGATACGGGTGTCTCCCATCATATGACATGGAATATCGCTCTATTGTCAAACATTACGGACATAGTTCCTTGTATGATTGGCTTACCATATGGAGATAGTGTTATGTCTAATAAGCAAGGGGAGTTATGCCTTGGCAGAGATTTATAGTTAAAAGGGGTTTTATATTCACATGCTTTAACATGCTCTTTAATATTAGTGTTTAAGCTTCTTAAAGCTACAAAGGGATTAATGACATTTACTGATGAGTTGTGTGTATTATAAGACCGTACAACGAAGAGGCTGATTGGAGCGGGTGAGGAGCAAGGGGGAGTTTACATATTTAAGAGGGTAATGGGGCAACAGGGAATAAGATATCGGTTTATGGTTCGAAAACGTTATGGCATAGGCGTTTTGGTCACCCTTCAAGTTGTGTTTTATCTTATTTATCGAGTTATTTATATATTGAGAAACAAGTTAAGTTAGATCAGATTTGTGAGATTTTTCTAAGGGTTAAACAAAAAGAGACAGTTTTCATGATAGTTATAATAAAGCAGTTGGAATTCTTTATTTAATTCATTGTGATGTGTGGGGTGCATATTGAACACTATCATCTTCGGGTGCTGCATATTTTCTTACTATCGTTGATGATTATTCGCGTGCTGTTTGGTTTATCTCTTACATGAGAAAAATGAAGTTGCAGCTACTCTCAAGAAACTTTTTAAAATGGTGGAACGTCAATTTAATAAAAAGATTTGTGCAGATCGAGTGACAATGGAGGAGAATTTATGTTTATGAGGAAGTATTTCACCGTTGAAGGAATTTTGCATCAAGCTAGTTGTGTTTATACACCTCAACAAAATGGACGTGTTAAAAGAACATATAGACACATTCCGAATGTGGCTAGCTCATTGATGTTTCAAGCGAGCTTACTGATACGTTTTTGGGGTGAATGTATTCTAGCTGCTTGTCACCTTATTAACTTGACTCCGTCTACTGTTTTCAATGGTAAAACACCATTTGAGATGTTATACGGTAAAATTCCAGATTTTGGTCCACTTAAGATGTTTGGAAGTTTGTGTTTTGCTCATATACATTTACGTGATAAAGATAAGTCTGCTGAAAGAATTAGGCGTTGTATTTTTGTGGGATATCCATTTGTACAAAAAGGATCCCAGGTTTATGATCTTGAAAAAAAGGAACTCTTTGTATCTCGTGATGTAGTTTTTCAAGAAGACATGTTTCCCTTTGCCTTGGATGACAAGAAAGAATTGGATAAGGAGGCTTTAGCAAGTGATTTTTTGAATTATATGAGAGATGATGATTTATTGGAAGAGTTAAAGGACAGCAAGGTGGAAGAATGGCCGAGAAGTTCCTCTTTGGCAAACAATGATTTCATATACTCCTCTCATTTAACTGGTAGAATTAAATAAATATAAAAAAATCGAAATATAGGTAATTTACAGAAAAACCTGGAAGTTGAACAAAATTACAAGATCCAACCTGTAATATCCACCCGAACCCATGACCAGACCCGGATCCAGGGAAGAGACGCGGGTTGACGATGGTTTATGTTTAATAACCGTTCGAAACCGAAGAAATCGGTTGTACCGTATAACCGCACATAATCGCTTGTACTGTGTAACCGCATATAACCATAAGAAACCAAAATAAATCCCCAAATCAACCCTAATTTCTCATTTTTACATTCTCCTCTCAATTTCACTCGGTCCCGATCTGCGATCCATCCGATTCCCCATTTCTTCCGATTATTGTTCAACCCATAGTCAGGAAAACTACTTGGAATAACCTGAACGACTTCATTCTTCCTCTGCCATGGCTCGAAGCAAGAGTGAAGCAAGGAGACTTCGCCGCCTCCGTCGACTCCTACGCCGCCTTCGTCGCCTACTCCGCCGCCTTCGTCGCCTCCTCCCCCACCTCCAGTAAACGATCGGCCGAGTGATGAGAACGAGAACGTTGAAGGTTTCGTAGAGTTAGGCTCGAAAGGCTCTCTATCCGGTGAGAGCAAGGAACGGAGTGAAGCTTCGCCGGAATTGTAAAACTTTAGGGAAAGAGTAAGTGTTCTACTCTTAATGATACATTGGGGACGCGTATTACTGTGTATGACTGGGTATAACAAAGAGTTATATTTGATTATAGGGTTCGGGTGAGGCGAGTGAAATCCCAAGGGGAGTAATGGCACCTTTGGGATTTTATATTAAGAAAGATCAGTACCCAAGGACTATCAAGATCGCCACGAGATGCTACATATCTAAGGCGGTGAAAGAAATCGAGGAAAGGCTCGATGTTCATGAGAAGGAGTGGTTCCTCAATCATTCACAATTCCACCATTTCTTTCACATGCCTCGGGATAAAACTCACAAGTCTATGGGAATGTGGTTGCTAATCCTCCGGATGGCTCGCCTAGAGAAGAAGAAAGAGTAGTGGTTCGTTGTGAATGGGGTACCAATCCGGTACTTCATGAGAAAGCACACCCTTATCTCGGTTTTGTTTTGGCACGAGGCCCACGACTACCCGGAGCAGTACAAAGAAATTCGGGATTTCAAGTTTGTGGAGAAGCACTTCAAGGGTGAGCAAAAGGTGACGCAAGAGATGGTGGAGGACAAGTTTTTTGTCGATGAGGACTCACACAAAAGATAGGTTGAACATGGGTGGTGTTGTACTTTCTAACACAAGTTATCAAAGGAAACTCAAAGAGGGGAGAGGATGCTCCCGGGATTGACCCATTTCTGAAGAGGATTGTGACAGATCTCGATAGCTGTTGTGATTACCCTTGGGGAGGAGAAGAAGAAGAAGAAGAAGAATTGGACTTGGTATGTTAAGATGTTTGGACTTGGTATGTTAAGACTTGGTTTGTTTGATGTTTGGATTTATACTTGGTATGATTTGGCGCCGACTGTGGGGACTGTATCGACTTCTCCACACGAAGAATCGCTCTAACCCGAAGACATGGTTCAAGCTAAGGATACGAATCAACCACCAAGGCTCCTGGTGACCCCTGCGGCACAACAGCTCAATCCCGACGGCACTGTCAGGTCCCCACTCGTCAACGATGGCAACAATATCATCATCAGCCCGGAAGACCCTCAAGAAACCCCATCAGACAGTGGGCCAGACGTGACCGCCAAAACTCCAGGACCAACTGACCGTGATATGGTTAACACCATGCTCACGGATTTGCTTGAGCGCTCTACCAAGCAAGATAAACTCAATCAGGTGATCTCAACTCGCCTGGAAGAGTTAGCTGTCCGGTCCCAGCCGAGAAAATCCATGTGAAGGCTCTTCTTGCAACCTTCGCCTGCGGATCCCAAACTGACGACTCAAGAAGTTTCTAGAAGGATCGTCGACCTCACCGATGACCTGAACATGGAGCTACACAACGATCGTGACCGTGAGCGTGGACCACTATCGCCAGCTCGGACCTGCATACTAGGGATCACCGAACATCCCAGGCAGGATGAGGAATACAACGCTGACGAGTTCTCGGACGATGACCGTCTCGGCATCAACAAAGCCGAGATCCTTCAACTCGGAGCGGCTATGCGGAAGACCGGAGCCACAATCCAGGAGGTGCGGACCCAGATTCACAAGGCAACTCGTCAAGCTCCAGAGATCGACAAAGTGCTGGCCGAATCCCAGAACACACCCTTCACACCGCACATTACCGGGGCCCGGATCTCCGACCCTGGAAAGATCAGTAAGATCCCAAGCTACGACGGGACCTCCAACCCAAGGGAACACATGACACCGTTCCGGATTGCCATGAACCGAGCAAGATTCCTCAGAGGACATGAAGATGCGGGCTTATGTCTCTTGTTCATCGAGAACCTCAAGGGATCCGCACTACAGTGGTTTTCCAGGCTACCAGCTAACTCCATCAGCAGTTTCCATGAGCTAACAGCCTTGTTCCTTAAGCAGTATTATGGTCTATCTCGCAGGGACCCACGGAGTCTCTCCACTCTTTCATCACTAAGTTCAAGAAACTTATCTCCCAGGTTGAAGGAATGAGCGACCATGCAGCTTTGCGGGTCCTGAAGAAGGGGCTATGGTATGAATCAGAGTTCCGCAAGAAACTAGCCACGCACGAACCGCCAACCATCCAGGACGCTCAGCATCTTGCCAATGGCTTCATTGTGAATGAAGAAGAAATGCAGATCCTTCGAGCGATGCACGCACCAGCGCGGACCCCACGCAGCACTCAACCACCATCTGTCATCCAACAACGCACAAGGAAGCCGACCCAGTCTTCCAAGTACATCCACCATGAGGGACCTGGAGCCCACAATTATCTGGTAGATGATGGAGATACAGCTGCTCGAGCAACACCAAGGAACTCTGGCAGGGGCGGTGGTAGAGGCTTCGGTCGTGGACGAGGATGCTCAGAAGGCGGGCCAAGGAGTCAATACAGTTTCGACGAAAGCGCGTTCTGCGAAATTCACCAGGCTCATGGACATTCGACGCAGAACTGCAAAACTCTCGGTTCTCGCCTAACCGATAAACTTCTTGCAGGCGAACTTGGCGATGGAATCGACCTCAAGGATTTTCTTCAAGAAAAGCATGAGGATCAACCCATCAAGAAGCCTCAAGCGGAGGAGCAAGACAAGCGGGACCAACCAGATGGCGATGAACAAAACGGGGGTCCACGTCAGAGGATCAACATGATCATGGGCGGTTATAAATTCTGCATGGACACCGTCTCCTCCATCAAGGCTTTCCAGCGCAAGGCAGTCACAGCACCATCAACGCCCGGCGGTCCCAACTATCCAGAATGCACCACCTCTTTCTCTTAAAGGGATGCCAAAGGAATTGATCAGCCTCAAACCGACCCTCTGGTCATCAAGCTAGTGGTGAACGATTTCGACATGTCTAGAGTCCTGATCGATACATGTAGCTCGGTGGATGTTATCTTCAGGGAGACCCTACGCCGCATGAAAGTCGATCCCTCCGACATCATCATTGCTCCAAGACCGCTCACGGGTTTCTCAGGGGAAACCACCATGACCATAGGCACGATCAACCTAGCGGTTCAGGCTGGTGGAGTGACCAAGATCGTCAGGTTCTCGGTAGCAGACCATCCAGCTATCTACAATGCTATCCTGGGAACCCCATGGCTAAGTTCGATGTGGGCCGTCCCTTCAACATACCACCTGTGCGTAAAATTCCCTACCCCATCAGGGGTCAAGACCTTGTGGGGCAGCCAGAAAGAATCCCGCTTCTGCCTTCTGACGGAACACAAGCTTCGTAAACCAACACGAAGCACAGGACGAGAGACAGCAGCACTGAGCTAACGACCCTGTCACATCTCACGAACGAAGGTTACCAAACCTTCAGGCGTATAAAATCGCACCCATTGTTGCTGGCCACAACAATGTGTATACCTGGGTCATGAACACCATCACTATGGTAAAGCGCGCGACAGTTATTGTCGGAAGCGGCCCCACTATATAGAGTGGGGGTGTGAAAGAAATAGCTTGTCTTTGAAAACCCAGCAACTCAACGCTGGTCATCGACATCCCATGGGCACATTCTTGATGTATCGCCACAACGAGGGATACTATTCGGTTTAAAGCTTTCTCCACAAAAAGCCTGATCACTGTGATCACCTGAGTGAATCATCGAAATCCAACTATCACGCTGGTTGTATACATCTCATGGGCAAAATCTCCACCACATTGAGAACAAGTGTGACAATGTGGGCTCGGAGATGAGATTGATAATTTTGACCCTTAAACAAACATTCGGCTGGGCCATCCGTCATACTACCGACGGACCCACTAGTCTGAACCTATTACTACCAGAAGACAGCAGACGAGTGCTACAAATCACAACAAGACATCGCAAAATGAATTATCAGGTTCTAAATATCCAACGGCCGAAACGGCCCCACAAACAATTCAAAGTTCCAAACATTGGATAAAGCCGTCCACAAAGCAAATTCTCGCAAGTCTTAAAACAAAACAAAAATTAGGCGAAAGTGGTCCCCAACAATCTACTCATCCTCTTCCATCGGGTCCCGAACGAAGACCGGGACATCAACAAGGCATGGCTCCTCAGCAAACACATTCATGTCTAACGAACACATGAAGGCATTGTAATCAGCATCGGTGTCCTTGTATTTCATCTGGCTCGCTGCCACGCCGGCCTCAACCTCATCAAAAACAGACGGGTCCGCGCCTCTCAACGTCCGGACCATCTGATAGGAGTCACACATGTGTGGTGGTCAAATATCCCCCACCTAATATCCAAAGGCGAACAGTCGAAGTAAATGACTAAGTGTCTACTTATCCAGGCTGAGGTCATGTCCTGAAGAATGTCCCGGGCCAAGCGCATTCACCGATGAAATGCCGAGGAGGTCCACTTTAAGTCGCTTCCTCGGCATTGCCTTCACAGCTAAGCATGCTGAGCACATTAACCAAAGAATGAGCTCGGCATAGTTCGTTACACTCATAAAACTGGGCACCTTATCTGAACCATGTCCTCGGTCAGTCTTGAACTACAACCTCTATCTTTGGGTACGCCGAGGACGATATCCGAATCTTGTGCTCGGCATAGTCCAGCACACACCCGGCCGAGGACATGATTAATAGCATGCCTTTAGCAAAACCTATATCCTTTACATTACACCGAGGAAATAACCGAATCATTTCCTCGGCCCACTCTTGTTAATCCCCGAAGGCCGAGTTTACCAGCATACAATCATAGGCCGAGTAGCCCAACACTTGTCCAAAGTTAAGAGGCCCCAAGCCCAAAGGAATGAGCCGACCTGAAGGGAAAAAGGCAAGAAGGATCAGGAAGATACGAGAAAACCTAGGAGTTTAACTTATCTTTAACTCGGCATAATCTTGTATATATACTTCCTTAGGTTAAACTTGTAGGGACACTTCTTTCTAGCCTAAAAACCCTAAAAAGCTTACGCTACGAAAGACTCTCATTCATAATCAATACAAAGCAATAATTTGCTAGTTCTTTTTGTGTTTGTGTCTCACTCTTTGTATCGAGTCCCTCATCCAGAATCTCGAACAAATAGTGGTTGTGTGATTTTACCCACACAATTTGGCGCCGACTGTGGGGAACCGAAACATAACCCCCCTCACAAACCAAATTCCTAGCAAGACCTATGTCCGACAAACAGCAAACACCTCCGGCCGAGCGACAACCGGGATCGGCCGAGCATCTCGCCGTCGTACGAACCGTACGCTACGAGCAAGGCGTGGAGCGTCTAGAGGTAAACCCCGAGGCGGTTGCGACCACTCTGGCCGACCTCCCCCGGAAAGTGGCCGAGCAGGAAACTGCAAACCTTGGAATCCTCAGCCAGTTGAGCACGATCTCTACTCAGCTAGCTGCGGCGGAAGCCCCCGCGGAGAATTCCAACTCAAGCTCGAAATTCCCTAAACTTCGACGATGGATTTCAGACTCCCACTAATACATTTAAGATAACAGATCCAACTCGTCTTCCACTCCCTCCTCCATGGAAAGGGGACCCAGCTCCAAACAGATCGGTCGTAAGCCAAGACAACCACGACGGGAGAACTTCGGGGACCGCCGAAGTGTTGGAAAACTGACCTATCCTAACCACTTAGGGACTATCAGGTTTCCTGT
>OVAP01006342.1:282-11884 GCA_900406295.1 Aurinia saxatilis
CCCCCCCCCCCCCCCCCCAAGTGTTGAAGGAATGTGTAACTGGGGAAGGGGAAGTTGATCACCAATAGCTTTACACGGAGGCTGGGTTCGTCTATGCTCCGTTCAACTTTGACAGGAAGCACTGGGTTGCATTGCTTATTGCTTATCACTTACTTTTATTCGGATAACTCATGTAGTACTTTGCTACAATTTGTGTTATCTTCAGTCTTTCGTTGTATTTATTAAAAAACAAAAGTCTGTTATTGCGAATGTGTGTTCTAATAAGTCTTGGGCAACGTGGGCCAATTTTGGTAGCACCTTGTGCTTATTGTGGATGCATTAGCTAGATAACATTGGACTGAGTTAAGAATAACTAGTTATTCTTAACTACATGTATTCTCGGATAACTTCCTTTTATAATTTGATACAATTTTTGTTATCTTTATTGTAATTTGATACAATTCTTATGTAATAACTCCTCAAAAACATTTCATTCTCAAAATATCGTGGCGATTATTTGGAACGAATTCGTGTTACCGACTAGTATATTCAGATAACTCTACGTTTGAATGGATATCAGTTTTGTTCGTATGTTTGTCCATCAATACTTGAATGTTGATCCTTACGGAAAACGTTTCTAGTTACCGGCTATGAAACTTGCTATCAGCGATGTTACCCAGGATATTCCTGTTCCCCCCCCCCCCCCCCCCCNNCCCCCCCCCCCCCACACTAACTTTGTTGTTATCTCTGTCTCGTGAATCACCTATGTCTCCGGACCTCCGCGAGTTCACATTTCTTTCCAGGAATGGTCTTGTAACTCTCACACCCAAAAAACACGTCTTCCAAGTCCGCTCTTATTGCCATGAACATCGTCAGATCTTAGAAGCATAAGCAATATTTTAGGGGAAATTCTTGATGAAAAACTAGTATATGGAGGAGACTAGAAAAACGTGGGAAACCAAATTGTTAATGAAATAAGATACGATGTTAATAAGTAGAATCTATAACGCTACAATCAACAATACTTTGTAAAAGATTCCAACATCATGTCCGTCCGGTTCTTGTGGTGCAAGTGCAACATCAGGTAACATCTGCAAAAAAATGGGAAATTAAAGGTTTAATAAAGTCATTAATGGAAAAATTATCTTCAATTTAACGGATGATATTATTTTCTACCAATCATGTTCAACTTTTAAGACTGTTGCATATTTACAATACAACATTTTAAAAAGGGCGCTAAGAACAGAAACTAGAATGTTGTGAGGCTAACAATGTGTACGTAGCTTACAGATATTGAATCGAAAAATTGCTAAACGCAAAACCATATAAACCGGAAGCAATAGAGGCAGTGGGCAACATCAAGTGTCACACCTTAGAGCTTGATTAAAGATCCTCTCTATGTGAACAGTAAGCCATTGTACTTTAACATTTACACCCAAAAACAAAACAAAAAATAACAATAACCAAAAGCATCGTTTGTATACCTTCTTCGGACCGAACAAGGTAGCAAGAGACTAATCTTAGGTACTCGAGTGTAGTAATCAAATGCAAGATGAAAATAAGTATGGATTGGGCCAAAATAAATTTATAGGGAAAAAAGACTTCAATCTAACGGTGAAGATTGATTTGCGTTTGATTAATTAAGGTTCCTAGGAAAAAAAAAAGAAAAACTAAACATTAATTTGTTTTTGTATTTTTGTGTAGTAATGTGGTATTACTTTGAATACCCATGTTATTGATATGAGGATATGTGTACCTTTGTGTGTCTTTGGCCTATGACATTTGACATTTGAAAGAATTGGTGCATCCGATGACAGCTCATTGTTTTACAAAGATATCTATTTATTCTTCTTTTTATTTCTTTGTGAAGGGTGAAAGTTTGCACATTCTTGGTGAAGGGTGAAATCGCAGCGATCACACGTGTAGAAGTTATCAAACTGGATCAAAAGGTTACATGCTCGGCAACATCTCCTTTTGTCACTAGCTATCTTGGTTGATAATGCATAGCAGATTATGATCATGTGGTTTACGTCTATAACTTCATAACTTATGAGAACAACAAATCTCACTATTCTATAAATATTCTCCATGTTGGGTACAATAAACTCATGTTTTAAAAACACAATTATAGGTGCTAGCTAATATATTGCGTTTTTTTACATGTTTTGATCCTTGTTTTTCCTTTGTTTTTCTAGTCTTTTGGTTTGTTTAGAGTCTTAACAGGTGCTTAATGCATTGAAGATTTAATTGAAGCTTTGGAGTGAAGATTTGAGGCAAAAGAGGCAAACAAGTGAAATGACAATGCAAAACCAGTCCGAAGTACCTTAAAGATCGTGTCACACGAAGCTTCCCATAGGAATTTCAATCTCAAACTTCGACACGACATAGGCAATTGAGTTAGCTTCATCTTGGCGGTGGTTTCAAGTTATTTTGATTATCGGTTGAGAAGATATGACTGTTTTACTGAAGACATGTCAGTCCAGTCTCAGAACGAACGCGCAGAAGGATCAATCAAGCACACATCGATCGATCACCATTTGGATCTATCGATCAAGCCCAAAAGAGGCCCATTTTGGAGACCCTAGCCCACTCGTTTTTAATACCCTATAAATACACCTCTACCGTTCCAGACAGCGTCCAGCCTCCATAAACATCCCCTTTTGCTTTCCCTTTGATTTCTAAACACTTTTCTTCATCCCTTTGATTTATTTGGTGTTCTTGAGGATTATACTTGAAGATTTCATTCATCTTCTCATTCCTTTTGTTGAGAAGTTTTCTAAACTCATGTTCTCTTTATTTATCAGTTTAATAAAGTATTATTTAGATTATCTTCTAGGGAGATTATGGTTTGTTAGGCTTGATATTAGATGCAAATAGGTTAGCATTGAAACCCTTCTCCTGGTGTAGATTTAATGCTTAAACTAGCATGTACACATAGTTTATGATAATGGGTTGAATCTATTCACGGAATTGTAGTAGGTTAACTAGAATACACACTTATAAAGCAAATTGTCCTTAGCCAACGATAGTTAATGCTAAGGCGATTTGTGAACTTATCAAACCACTACATTAATGCTTTCCTACAATTGTTAGGTTCAAACGAAAGTTTAGACATCTAGGTTGATAGGAAAAGTGATTGATGCCACAAAACGTGGATCAATTCTAATTATATGTTTGAGCTGAGGCTGCCCTTAATCATAACCTGAATAGTCATCTAGTACTTGCATGCATTTCATTGATTATCCTTAGGTCTAGCGTTTTTATCATTATTGAATTAAAACCCATTACAAAAATATCAAAACAAAAACTCATATTTGATTTTATTAGCTGAATTAGATAGTTTAGTAGATTACAGTGTAGACTTTGGAAGTTGTGGATTCGACCCTTAACTATTGCATCGTCTTTAGTGTTAGATAGTCAAAGGTTTATTGACTAGTGCTTTTCAGGCATTTTCAATTGGCGCCGTTGCCGGCTTCCATATATTTACTTGTAGTTGAACGGTTTAGATTCAGTCTAAGTCGTTATTGATCTTTCTTGTGTTCATTTCTTATTTGTTGTTGAAGGTGTATGACCAGGAGCAGTCAGCCGGCTGAAAACCTCGAGTTATTATCCAACGAAGAACTAGCAAGACGCGAAAGACAACCGCAAAAACATGTCAAAACAAGTCACAATGGATGACAATCCCGACACAGTTGCTCTTGTCCAACGACTCGAGCAAATGCAAGCCACCGTGGAGGCTCTAGCAGCAGCAACAACAACAGCAGCAACAACAACAGCAGCAATTGTCGCCACCACCACCCACACTCAATGGAGTGGACCGACTGCACACTTTTTACCACAATCGATCGGCCATTGTTCCTCCAGCATTAACACGCCAAGACTACGACATCAAGGGCCAGCTCATTCAACTTGCAGAGCATAAGCAATTCTGTGGGCATCCCTCAAAACCTGATGGAGCACATCGAGCGCATTGATTAAATAGCGAGCATCACAAAGGTGAATGGCGTACCTCCAGATTACGTCAAATGCAAGCTCTTTGAATTCTCGTTGGCGAACAAAGCCCTCTCTTGGCTCAAATCGCTTCCAGCAGGCAGCCTCGTAGGATGGAACGCGGTACGCAATGCATTCATTGATAAATATTACACCAAGTCCAAGATAGCATCTCTGCGGGCCAAGATTTCCAACTTTACTCAGTACTCGGGGGAATCCTTTTGTGAGGCGCGTGAGAGAGGTTCTGTTCTTACCGCCGAGACTGCCCGCATCATGGCTTTACCGACACGTAGCTGCTGACAATTTTCTATGACGGTTTATCATGAGATTTTAAAGGTCAACTAAATTTTGCTAGTAACGGTAATTTTTTGACTCGTATTATTGCAGATGCGATGGAGCTGATCGAGAATATGGCTGAGAGTTCTTCTGAGAAAAGTCCAGAATATGACAGAGGCAAGAAAGTTGCTTCGGTGGAAGCGCAGCAGATAGCGGAGCTGACTAAGCAGATCAGTTTGCTCGTCAAAGCAAACCAGCGCGGAGTAAATTCATGTGATCGAGAAAGCGGTCTTGTGCCTTCTGAGGAGAATTTGGTTGCTGCAAATGACGAAGAAGAGGAGTGTAACTATGTCACTGATCATGGGTAAACAAGGCTACAACAAGCACCCAAACCTCTTATACAGCAACACAAACGTTGAAAACCCGCAAGACCAGGTATACCCACCTAAAAACAATGCTGGCTCTAACAACACTTTTGTGCCTTTTCAGGGGAAGCCAGCTTTTCAAGGGCAAGGACAAGGGTACCAGAAGCAACCCTTCAATAATTACCAGGCACCAATGCCTTATACACCACCGTATCAAGCTCCGACCAACAACTCACAGGATGAGTTGAAGTCCATGATTCAGATGATTCTCGCCAATCAACAAAAAGCAACGGGGGAGATAAATGCTAAATTTGAAAACCAGAATGCCAAGGTCGATGGCATGTACAACAACTTGAACATGAAGTTCGAAGCCTTATCGAGCCATGTCAAGAAGTTAGACGTATAGGTTGCTCAAACGGCAGAAGCAGTCAAGCGAACTCAAGCGACACTTCCTGGAAAGCCGGAGACGAATCCTCAGGTAGCACATATTCATGCCATTACTCTTACTACTAATGTAGTGCATGATTTTGCAGGAAGTACAGAGGATGTTGAGCACTCTGATACATCATCCACCTCCCCCACTATTGTTGTCCCTCCAACTCCAGCACGTGTGTACACTCCGCGTGTGCCATGTCCTAGGTCTCATCCGAAAACCTCGGAGGAAACTAGCATCAGATTTGAACAGATGTTCGAGAAGCTGAAAGTCGAGTTTCCATCCAAAGAAGTCAAGGACTCACCAGTTCTTACGAGGTGCATCCATAGGAGGTCTGCAAGCCATTGCAGCATTGATGATGGAGTTCAATTGGTAGATGAGGAGGTCAACGCGATCCTGAAGAAGAGACTGCCTAAAGCGCATAGAACCTGTTTCAGCACCACAATTGAAGCTGCTACCTAAGGTTGAAGACCCTGGGAAGTTTGTTGTACCATGCTCCATTGCTGGAGTCGAGTTTGAGGGGTCTCCATGCGATTTTGGGTCGTGTGTGAACCTCATGTCAAAGGCCATTGCAGAGAAATTGGGCATTACAAAGTTGGAACGTCCTAAGACGACTCTCGCTTTCGGCAACTATTCAACTACGACTCCATGCGGTATAATTCTTGATTTGCATGTGAAAATTGGGGATTCTATGGTCTGTGCTGATTTTCAGGTTATGGAGATGCCAAGAGGAGCCAAAACTCCTTTGATTCTTGGACGACCATTCATGGCTACTGTGGGTGCACTTCTCAACATGCCAAAGAAGAGGATGTCCTTCACTCTCATCGACAAGAAGGTCTTCTACGAGGTTATCCTGACGGAGGGACCCCACCAGCTTGCATCAAGCATCTCCATTGTCGATGAAGCTCCAACATTGGGTGAGAAGAGAAAAATAATGGCCATCAACTCTCACATTTCTACCACAAAGGCCATTCTGACGGAGCAGGTGAAAAGAGTAGAGCAGAAGCGGGTCTCCAAGCCGTTTGCAAAAACCAGCATTGTCATACCATTGCACTTGCGAAACCAGGGAGGCGAGTCTATCAAAGAATTGATGCAAGTTACAATGGCTTTATTTCCTGATGTTCGGTCTTGGCAGGTGAAAGACGGTGTATTAGCTGCGGTGGAGAAGCCACAAAGGGCGGACAGAGCTGTTTCCAGACGTTTACCACATGATACAGGAGATCCACGTCTCCTATGGAGTTTAAACATGTGATAATTTATCAATTACTTTCCCAACTTTTGGCTTTTGGTATTTCCACAAAGCTAAAATAATCTCAACACTACTTGGTCTTTGTTTTCTGGAACGGACCATTCTATTTTTCTTTATACACAGGTCATCTACAAAAAAGGGATTGAGAATTTTAAGTAAAAAAATGAGATGATGGGCAAGAAACAACGTCACCAATCGAGAATCTCGTTTACTATGCAATCTTCACCGATCTTGAATCTAAAAAGGTGGATTTATTTAAATCGTACGAACAAGTAAACACAAATTTATTTTTGAAAAGTTAATAAAAGAACGTTTAAAACCAAAAGGGAAAAAAGACCAGAAAAAAATCTTTAATAATACAAAAGACACTCCACAACTTTCAATGGCATATCATGTGAGTTTTCATTTAAAAGTCTCAATTTTTGTGCTGTTAGCTTTTAGGGTAAGTATGATTGTATGAACATGAATAATTTTCCACTATGTTTTCTTAACCAGTTTGCAAAATGAATGAGTTCGAAAATTGTTTTAACTCGAAGTCTCATATTGTGGATAACAAAATAGCTATAAAATCTGAATGAGCTAGAAAATACTAGGGGTTATTTTTTATTTTTTAAAAAAAAATCATACTTGGGGTTAGTTGAGGAAGAAAATGAGTGATCATGGTTAATGAAGAAGGTTATGAAGGTCGGGGCTCGATTATGAAAAGTTTGGCAATGTGGTATATAGAGGAAACATTAATTAAAACCAATGAGCATGGTTCAAAAATAAGTTTTACTTAATATACAAGAATACAAGGAACTATAAATCAAAATCATAAAAACTTGAATATCATAAGCCTAAATAAAGCTATCTAGATACTACTGAGTCAACCATGAAGGTCCTTCTGATCTTGAAACCATGAAAATTCTTCTTAGACATAGAGTCCAAACAATCTTTTGACGCTTGAATCTTTGAATCTTGTATATTTGCTTTGTCAAGTCTTCTAGATGAAAAAGATAAGCCTCAACAACAGGAAACCGAGGGAAGAAAAAAACCCCAACCATAAGCTCTATCACCAGAGTAATAATCTGGAAAAGAGAATTAAGCTCTGACCTACCAGGGGAAACCACACACCGCACGATCTAACCGGAGAAGATAACACCGACAAAATAGAAAAATAACGAAGCCTCTCCGGTGGATGCCAGCCACCGGAGAAGCCCCTCATATTTTGTTTGAAGAAAAATGTCTAAAATCTTGTCAGAACTCATGAAACTTTATAAGAACCGGGAACTCATTTTGCGTTAGTTTGCGAATTTCGAGCTTTGTCAAGAAAGATGTCTAAAATCTTGTCAAACCTCATGAAATTTGCAAACGATTTCGCGCGGGGACTCATTTTGAAATGAGAGTATTTAATAATATTTATTGAAAATAGGTTTTTTTTTATTTTTTTATAGATAAAATAGTCTTCATATTATTATTTTTTGCTTTTTGCGTTAGTTTTTCTTATATTATTATACTAAAATGGTCATATATATATATATGAGTGTTTTATAATCCATACTATTCAGTCATTTTAATAAGATATTTAATAAAATTATATTGTTAGTCACCACATATTTATATTGAATAAATATAAGTTGTGTACTGATTTATTGCAATATTTCAATTTGTGTGCAAAACAGAATAAATAGAAATATTATATAATTATAAAAAGATGTGTATGCTCATAATACACCATACCATTTCTTAGAATTATAATTCCAAAATATGTGATCTTTGATCTAAAAATTGTGTCTCTTCAAATAATTTTGTTTAAATGAATCTCCTATTTTTTATATTATAATGTTTATGAGGTGTTTTTATAATCCATAACATTCATGTTTTTTATAAGATATAGATAAAATGTATTGTCAATCCCATAATATNATAGAGCATAATGTTTATGAGGTGTTTTTATAATCCATAACATTCATGTTTTTTATAAGATATAGATAAAATGTATTGTCAATCCCATAATATTATCTATACTTTTACGTCTTATAATTTATACATATTATTTTGAAAAGCAAAAAAATAACGCAAAAAGCAAAAAAGAATATAGACTATTTTATCTATAAAAAAATAAAACAAAACTATTTGTCAATCAATATTATTAAATATTATTTTGTTTTTAATTAATATTTATTTTTAAAACTTGAATAAAGACATTTCCATCCAATGACTATTGGAGATTGTCTTAAGACCTTATGAGTATGATATCATGATGCACATGGACTTTTGGCCACCCTTCCTGAAAGAATTTTAGTATAATTAAAAATAATTAATATTTTAAATAGACAAATGGTTTCCGAATTGAATTTGAAAAAAATAAACTTACAAATCAAATGAATAAATCACATACAACAATATGGTTATACAAAAAGAAGAAGGATCAATTTAAAGGAACATCAGTGAATTTTCAATCCCTTCGGCACCGCATACTTTTAGAGCAACCACGAGAGTATTCGTTCGCAGGGGCACGAACTTTATGCGGAGCGTGACATCCTGCAGGAGGATTAGGACGCAAGCATTGGTTAATCAAGCCTGGATGTAGATGCTTAGGGTGTCCGCGACCCTCTGATTGCCCCACAATCACGGCAACAGATATCACCATCAACAATATCATCTATGCCTTCATTTTTAGTTGATCCTTCCTCTACTTGCTTTTTTTCTAGTGTGCAATAGGAAGAAAATGGGTGGGTTATTATATATTTTGGTGTACAATACAAAAGATCTGGTGGGTTTATATAGAGAGAGTAAACAAGTAAGTTCTTCCATCTTTGGAAAAGCCACAACCTCTTTAACTTTTAAGATGTTAAAATAGAATTCTGGGATATATTTCCAGATTATGTTCTGTTTTAATTCCATTTTTATTTAGTTAACTGAGATTATATATATATTTTAATTTTTCTCGGTGATGGTATCGGCCATATATACGCCACATCATTTCAATATTTAATTTTAATAAATTTTTTTAATTCAACATGTACTTCATATATTTATTACATCTTTAGTATTAGTACATTCAATTTTTTTCTAAACACTAACTTTTAGATTATCAACTAATTTCTTATTTTTTGTAGTTTGTAAATCTAATCACTATTACATGTGATTTTTGATTCGATCAAATGAACACCCCACGGTGCAACTCTTTTCGCAACACACGGTACATATCAAATGAACACTCTTTAACTCCNTCGCAACACACGGTACATATCAAATGAACACTCTTTAACTCCAGACTTGGTGTATAAGCCTTTAAACCCTTAATCAATAGACTAAGGGCTTCCACAAAAGGTTTTTCAAAAAATTCATTATATCATATCTAAAAGGGAGAATTTTAAATCATTTTAATATTAATGTTTAAAATGCAATCTAAATTAAGCACTTTTGATAATATTAAAATTAATATTAACATAATGAATTGAAATGAATCCCAATTATACAACTGCAGAATATAAAATGAAAACATTCACACGATAACAAATCTAAAATATCTTTGTAAATTTTTCAATGATTAAATTTTAGAAAATTTCATATACTAGAATGTAAATTTTCAGCTCTTGTGAATCCATTCCATGAAACCTTTGAGCAATTTTCAGAAAAAAATCATCACTATTAAATTTAGTATAAACTCTAAGGATCGAGAGATCCATCATGCAAAGCATAACGTAGATAGGAGAGAGGCATACAATGATACAAACCTCATGCATATTGGCTCACGTCAGGGCCTCACTTTCAAGCCACAATTCCAAGATCCCAAAAAAACGAAATTTAGGGTTAAGAATCTCATACTCAAGGGTTAAGGGATTTAAAGAATTTAAATTTTAGAGTTTTGATTGAATGGATTTTATTAATTTTTTCATAATACAAAAAGGACAGAATATTTACTATCTTTTTTATTAATTTGGTACATCCAGTTTTTTTAGTTTTGTGTTATTTAGTTCATTTAGATGCAATTCAACAATATGAATGCGCATGTAATAGAATCAATTAGATGACACCAAAGGTGATATCGACGGTGTAGGTAGGGTTTTTTTCGGTTATAGTTAGTAACATGAGCAGACTATTTTTTCTATACGGAGCAGATGAAATCGGCCTTGAAAATGTATGTTAGTTCAGAATATTGGCTTATAAATGGCATGATGGTGAGATCCAATGGCACTGTGAAACACTTGCGGTACTCCCCCGCATGGATTAGTTAACATTCAAGCCGAAGACCTCTTCGAGGTCAAGGTAGGGTTATGGCTAGCCATGATCCTACGGGGGTTTGGATCGGCAATCCATGTACTGCCACGGGAGAACCTTCCTTGGAAAACTAGTTCTGAAGGAATTTCAGTAGAGGAAAAAATTTTTGAATATTTTTCAATAGACAGATGATGATGTTCTGAAATGAGTTTTTTAAAATTAAAAAAACTTATAAATCAACATGAATAATCAAATACAACATCATGATTATCTTATTATAAAAAAAAACAAAATGAATTTAATAAACAAATAATATGTATATATCAAAATATATTTGATATGAAAAAACGTGAATGTCAAACATAAAAATAAAATGGACGTTGGGGAGATTTTTAATCTCGGCACCGGCTAATTTTAGTGCAACCACGAGTATATTCGTGAGCAGGGGCACGAACTGCATTCGCAGGGTGACATCCTGCAGGAGGATTAGGGCGCAAGCATGGGTTCATTAGGCCTGGATTTAAAAATGTTGGGATTCCGCGACCCTCTAATTGCCCTACAATCACGGCAACAAAAATCACCAACAACAGTATCATACATGCCTTCATTTTTAGTTTATTCTTCGGGTGCAACTGAATGACATGTTAAAGAAATAAATTTGAGAGTAATTACTTATTCTACTGAATTCATCTATAAATCTACCATTTGCTTAAAAATTGTATCTCATTAAATTTGTATGGATCTCACGAAAAAACTGATAAAAATACTTGATTATACTAGATTTTAGTACTCTAGAAAAAAAAATTAAAAAAAAAACAGATGAAAAAGACTATTATTCCACTAATTATTCTTGTTTTATGTGTGAGGAAAATGGGTGGATTTTATAGACTTTTTTCTTTCTTTTTTTGGTGGAATAGGAATAGAACATAGAGCAAATTCTACCTTTAGTTAATCCATATATTTAGAAAAGCCACAATATATATTTCAACTTTTAAGATGTTAAAATAGAATTTTTGCATAAATGGTGCTCTCTTTCTGATGATCCTATTGGTTACTACAAGAAAACACGCCATTTGCGAGGGAAATTTGCGACGCCGGGTTTTC
>OVAP01006344.1:0-11880 GCA_900406295.1 Aurinia saxatilis
GTAACAAATAAATTGTGTCAAAACGACACTCTTTGAGAAACGGAGGGAGTAATACCATTGGACTTTAAAGCTTTTCAAATTTAAGGGAATTTATTGTATTAAAATATATTTTTTGTTACATTCCATATAATCTAGAGAAATTTCAAGGATACTACTTTCATAGTAGCATTTTTCAAAAATACTACTATATGTTATCTATTCATATGTATAAGATTTTAAAAAGTTTTGCAAACAAGTTTATAAACATGTTTTTATAAATTCATATAAGGCTTTGTACTTAATATAAAATTATATGAGGCTTTATACATAATATTACAAAGTACTTATAAAATTTATAAATATTCATTATACGCTTATAATATTATAACAAATTTATAAGATCATTTATAAATTTATGAGGAAACTTATAAAAGCGGTAAATTTGAAAATTGATAGTGTGAAATGGTTTTTTTTTTTTTAAACAATGGTATCGTAAAAGTGATATTTTTAAAAAATTTCTTTAATCCGAATATATATATATATATATATATATATATTATTTTTTCTTTCTAAAAACCTGATTCATAAACTCATTCTTAAGTTTATGTTTCAAAATACCCAAATGAGATTTTTTTTCTTCTTTAAAAAAGTTTAAACCCTAACAAACCCTAAACTCTATACTCCTAAATCCTAAAAATTATATTACCCCTACTCCTAGAAGGATTTATTTCTAAATCCTATAAACTCTAAACCAATTCCAACTTCTAACAAATTTGCTAACTTGTGAACTTGGGTGTTTTAAACTGTAAAACTGGAAGGAAGTTTCAAAAATATTTTACTAGGTGGGCATTTTTTAAAAAGGATATATGTGAAAGGGCATCTCTACAATAATCTCTTAAATCATTCAATTATAGTAGCTTCTTTATTTAAAACACCCTCGTTCACAATTTTGTTAGGTTTTGGGATTGGTTTACAGAAAACTATTTTGTAGAGAACATAAGATTACATTAACCAAAATTCAGATTATTAAAAGAACCAAAGAGTATAAGAGTATAATTCGGATATTTCCGAACAAAGACAAAGACAAGATTGATGGCCCGTGGAAAAGTTTGGATTTAATTTTTGGATTGGGTTGGATCTGTAGTTAACGCGATCAAATTAAAAACTTAGGTTGTAGAGGAATAAGGAGAAGTCTTTATACATTCCAGTCTGAGTTTGAGGCTTTTATTTTGGAAATGACTATCGTTTTAGAGCAAGAGTTACTTTGCTCCCTATTTCAGACATATTGTTCAAAGTTACCGAACATCATTGAAGAACCAGATGATTGATCATTGAAAATCATTTTTTTTTTTAACATAGAGGACAAATCCGTTTAAAAATAATAATAATTGAACGCGGATCCAATACAAAAACGGATTATTTGGCATAATATTCACACACTAGATTATCTAAAAATTGTAAACAACTCTATTTTATATTAGACATTCAATTTTGAAACTATTATTTAATTAGTAATATGTCGTTGTAAAAAAAAAAACAGATCGAAAACCTAAGTTAGTAAATTTTGCAGCAAGTTATTGTTTTTTTTACTGTGGTAAGTTACTGTATCCTATTATGTAAATGCTGTGTTCGACGTGAGTTCAACATGTGGCTAAATAATTAAATTCTTTGATTGGTCCACATGTCATTAACAAAAATTAGATTTCTATTGTTTATTATATTTCTATGTTAAGAAAAATACTTAACAAACAAAAATATGCATATCTAAAAGTAAAACATAATCTTAAAATGAACTCGGCACGTGAAAAAACTCTTAAAATCTTAATTGGTCAGAAAAGGTTAATAGTTTAACCTAATTTCAAAACTAAAAATGAAAATAAAAATCTTATTATATAAAGCTGAGTACGCTCGATGTGATCTCAATACATGTCAAAATTCTTATAAACCTGACGGGTCTGAAAAGGTAAATAACTAATTCTAGTAGACTACATAGTTAAACCAAAACAAAAACATATTAGCAAATTTTAGAAAATAAAAAATACAGTAAAAACAACAAAAAGGAAAACAACAATATCCTAATAAAAATAAAAATGAGTCATTTTTATAAATTTTCATATTTAGATTTACAACACATTTTTTGTCAAACATAAAAAATCTTTTATCAAAATAGTTAAAAGTTAAATCAAATTAGTATAAGAAGTTAAATATTTAAAATTGACAGGATAATAATATATTATTTTATTTGTATGTAAAAAAGAATTTAGCTTTGGTAAATAGTAGTAGTTTTGAAAATATCTCAAAAGTGGTAGTTTTGAAAATGAGGTGTTCAAAAGTGGTATTTTTTCAGAATCTCCCTTATCATTATTATTGAGAGTGTCATTTGTTTGAGGATTGAATCGATTTTCTTAATTTTACTTAACTAGACACTGCAAGTCAAAGTCATTAGATGATTACTTTAAGAGAAATTTCAAAAATACCACTTCTCGTGTACCACTTTTATAAATATCATTGGAAGCGGTAAATTTTCAAAAATACCACTTTTAAGTATAAACTACTTATAAGGTTTTAGGGTCTAGGATCTAAGGTTTTAAAACCTTAAACCTTAATATTGTAAATCCAAAATGTGTTGCTACCCTTAACAAACCATAAGCCTCGAAAATCTAAAACCTAAAAATTAAACCCTTGTAGTTATTAGATCTTAAACACTAACTTTAGAAGAATTTAACCATAAATTTAAACCCTAGAAATGCTATGTTAATTATAAACCCTATAATTTTACGAAACCCCTTCTAAAACCTAACAAATTTGTTAGTTATAATGAAATATAACTTAGGTAATAAGTGGTAGTTTTGAAAATATTTTTGAGGTAGTATTTTTGCAAATTGGTTCACCAAAAGTGGTATTTTAAAAAAATTTCCTTACTTTTTGTTATCGTTTTAGTGATTTAATGTTACCCTAAAACCTCTATAAATTAACAATATTGACACTTTGAAAATTTCTTAAAATTTATAAAATTATTATATTAATGGATAAATTGAGCTTTCATATTCTATAATATTTAGAATATTTTTTTATGTGAAAATTCATAAAAATTCTTTCATGCATTTTCTTATTTATTTTATATTTTGTTGTCTACATAGCCATCTTATTATACAATTGTTACAAATACCCACCTCCACATACCCATAATCACATATATATATACATGAATGAATTTCTTTAATACCATTATACTTTCAATGAAAAAATAGTTTTAATGATTTCTATGGTTAAAGGTTTTGGCTTAAACACTTATAAAATTAGGGCTTAATTTTTAATGACTGTTAGGGTTTAAATTTTAGGAAATAGGCTTTAGATTTTAAGGGTTTGAGGTTTATTGTGGGTGGAAAGACCTTTTGGGGAAGGGTTTTAAACTCTAAAACTTAGATCCTGAAAATAGTTGCATTTTTGAAAATTTACTCATTTCAATGGTATTTTTGAAAAGTGGTGCAACAAAAGTAGTACTTTTAAATTTTCCAAAAAATGTATCATGTAAGAAATTGGCATTTTAGACATTTTAGATTAAACAACGGGTTTATGTGATTAATTATCAGAGTGGTGGATATATGTAACTATGGGTATGGAAAATGGGTATACCTATTTTTTTCTCTAATATTAATAATCTCTTTTATCATAATAAAATGGATGTTAATATCCTACTTAATTATTCATATGTAACTGATTCAAATTAACAATTTTAAGTTAATATAAATTATTTTTACAATTTTCCGTAGCAGTGATAAAGTTAAAAACAACTAACAATATATTTGAAAGTATTTAATCGCAAGAAAATAATTATTTTATAAAATGCTCTTAAGAAATAATATTTGGATGGAGATAAAAATTACAATATCATGAATTTTAATTGTAAAAAAAACAGAAAATATATAGATGTATATATTTTAGTTTAAAAAAAAAAAAGATTCCAATGATAAGAAACATACAACACTAGAGTCAAATTTTATGAAATTATTTTTGATATTATATAAGAACACATAAATTAATAATGATTAATATATACTATTATTAGAGGCATATTGTACAATATCAGTTCTTAAATAAATTATTATCTTATTATTTAATCAAATTTCTTTAATTTTTATACTTGTCAAACTCTATACCAATTTATTTTTATTAATTCACTGTATAATATATTGTCTGATTCGACAAAAAGGAAGAAGGTTATATAGTCTGTTTACAAATGTTTGAATAATTAAATATCATAGCCATAGCCGCCAAGAAGAAAAAGTGAGGAAGTGTTTTTTTGGATCGGTGGTTGGGGCTTTCTAGCTTCGGTCACTGGTCTGATATTTGTTCTATAGCCTGTAGTTCTTGTTTTCCAGAAAATTGTAAGGGGCTCATTGGTGAGATGTGGAGGAAAAGTGGTAGACCTGATAAGTTTTATGACATAGAAGAGAGGGGTTCGGATGATCGAGCTGCAGACGTGGCTTGATTCGCTCTCTGGACGTTATCAGTTTCTCAATAGTCTTTTATTTACATTTTCTTTTCAAATCTGTGATTTTTTTTTTTTTTTTGCATCATTTCACCGTCTTTTAGCTTAGATGAAGTATTTTTCTCCTAGAGACTTATACTGTTAGTTTTTGTAAGGCTAACCTTATGTGGGATGCAAACTTTTAGACTTAGACTTCTTAGGTTGAAGATTAGGTGGATAGGAGATAGATGATTGGTTGTGGTTCTTTGTTATGGTTAATATAGGTGTTAAGTGGGTCTATGTGGGTAGTTTTGTTTACAAGTGACTTGTAGTTTCGTTTTCTCCTCTTCTCCATGTTTTTATGTTAGTTTTTATAGATATTTTTTGTTTTGGTTCCCTTAAAATTTAGGGTTTTGGTTTCTCGTGTCATTTTCGGATTATGTATTCAATTTAATTTAGTTTGTGTGCGGTGGATTTGGCTTTGCATTCGCTTTATCCGACTTTGTATATTTGATAATTATTACTAAGAAAACAATTCAGTAAAAAAAAGAATAATTAAATGTTGTTTCTTTTGTTTTCTAACGTATTTTGTAGTAAAATACTGGCCAAATAGTCATGGCTGAGCACAAAATGAATACATCGTTATTATCCCTTCAGAGATATTACCTCGCCAGTTTTTAAAATCTATTTATTACATTACATATACTTGATAAATTCCAACAATTAATGTCACAATACAATGTGTAGACATCAAATCCATATATATATAAAGTAAGCGGAATTGTGACAGAAGTTGGATTTTGTGAAAGGACAACATAGCAGAAACATCACATGAGGCTACTTCATACACCCTATATATACATAATCTTTTCATTTCGTAAGTGTTGTGTTTTCATTATAAACTCTAATCGTCTTGTGGGTTTCGGACAAATGATCATGTTTGGATATGTCGGATAAATTTGTAAACAAGTTAGTATTTGTAAAGGTCACCAAATGTTGAAATTTGATACGAGTATCTCTGTTGTGGATCAGGTTCAAATGTTCTCTATAAAAATACGAGAATACAAATAACATAGTCTAGTTGTCACACAGTTGCTAGCACAACTAAATATTTTTATTAGAAATTATAACTATCATCTCTCAAATGTTAGGCTAATGTAATGGAGAAAATGGTTCGTTGAGTGCCACTTCCATTAAAAATAATTATCCTATCGTCTTGATAGCAAATCCACCCCAGT
This sequence comes from Aurinia saxatilis, assembly GCA_900406295.1. Lineage (NCBI taxonomy): Eukaryota > Viridiplantae > Streptophyta > Magnoliopsida > Brassicales > Brassicaceae > Aurinia > Aurinia saxatilis. Next base: position 5,689 of record OVAP01006344.1, read on the forward strand.
TCAGATGTAGAATCTGAAATATTCTAAGAATCATCATACTTACAACAAATATTTGACAATGGAGGATCCTCAACTATCACTTCAAACGATCAAAATTGTTGAAGAGTTGTGCCACCTTCCAAGCCAAACGCTCACATTCAACTAATCACAAAATTTTCAAAAAATCGAACTCCGTCCTTAAAAAACTAGTTTATTGTTCCTGTATTACTTCAACCAAAGAAAATATGGGAAAATGTCATATTGTCACTGTTCCACAGAATAAGCCAAAATAAATAGTCCAAATTTAAATATATGGAATCTTCCATAAAAAAACTAAGAGTTGTAATTTTTTTTGTCAGTTTTTAAGTTTGGAACGCCAGCAGACATTCAAATAAAATTTCTTCAATTAAATTTCGATTTTTTTTTCTTTTTTTATCAACCACAAACTCATCAAATTAAAAAGGATCTACCCATATTGAAAAGTCAAATTGGATGTACATAGTTTACGTAGCTAAATTCTAAAGATCTAAGACGCGCTGAACGTACCAGACAATTTGCTCGAGAATTCATCGTGTGTCGGATATGAATTGGTTAGAAGGCATAATGCGTCCTCAAATTCGCCAAAGACTTCCATCCAGGCTTCAAAGGCCGGTCACTCTTCTGGTGCAAGTAACAAATTGATCAGTTTTAAACAATATGTATAGGAAAATGTACACAGTATATCACTCGATGATAGTTTTCATGGCCTAGAGTTAGAGAAGTGCCTCAACTTCTAAACAGAGAGCAGTCATACTACGTTAGAGCCCTCGTCCACCCAGAAGCAAAGTCTGGTCCCCTTGATAGTTGATTTGCTTTTTAGCATCTGATTTTTTTTTTTTTTCCTACCAAGTTAGTATTTTTGTACTATTTTTTTTCTACCCATTTAACATATTTATCATAAACATAACTGTCGTAATTTTATGATTTTAATAATATATTAATATTTAATTAAAATATAATAATAATTTTAATAAAACTTAAATTATCAAAAAGAAAAATATTGATTTTTAAAAAAATATTTGGATTAATATTATTGAATGTAACAAAGTAATAGAAGAATACAATGAACAACACATCAAAATCATGAAAACTCTGGTATCACAAGTCTAACAATATAACTATCTAAATACTACCGAGCCAATCATGAAGATCTTTTTGATCTTGAAACCATAAAGGTCTTTTTGATCTTGAAACCATGAAAGTTTCTCCCAACAGACTCTTGAATCTTCGAATCTTGTATCTTTCTTTTGTCAAATCTCCATAAGCTCTATCTCCAGAGTAATTAGCTGAAGAAGAGAGATAAGCCCCAATCAACCAGGAGACCACACGCCGCACGGTCTAGCCGGAGAAGATAACATCGCCAGAGAAGAAAGAAAAAAAAGATGAAGCCTTTCCGGTGGCAACCAAAGGATGCCAACCACCAGAGAAGCGAGAGACAAAAGTTTGGTGGCGGTTAAAAAAAAATTGATTTAAGAAAAACTTAAGAAAAAAGTAAATTATAAGAAAATTCAATTTAAGATAAAATTATGCTAAAACATTTTGTTTGGCAGGCCACATTTTGTTTGTCGGTTACCGCACGGCTACGAGGACAGGGGGTTCCGTGTAACAATCCTTGTCCTCGTTGCGGCGCATAATCGAAAACTATTAATCATCCGTTATTTGAATGTCCACCCTCAGTTCAAAGATGACTTTATCGAATACGCCTTCTTCTCCAAGGATTTTTTCGGGGCTTTTGGTTTTCTCTAATTTTGACTATATATTCTGGCGAGTTCCGCCAAATATGATTGATAAGGGTTTCCTTTGGACTCTTTGATATATTTGGAAAGCACGGAATGATAAGTCTTCAACGAATTTGATTGAGATCCTCCAGATGTAGTTAACTTGACATAAATGGAAGCTTTCTCGTGGGAGGGCGCTCAAGATGTTGACTAAAGCGAGGCCGTCCCAGAGTCTATGTTTCTTAGATCACCATACTTTTGTTTTTTACGGCTCTTGGGACTCTGCTGACAACCTCTCTGGTATAGGCTGATACTATGATGACCGCGACACCGGTATATTTATGGGAGCTCGAAACGCTCGGCGTAGTCTCTCACCCGTACACATAAAAGCGGAGGCCCTTCTCTAGGTCATGTTGAGGATGATCAATCAACACAAGCTTGAAGTATCTTTTGCTACAAATTCACAAGAGATAGTAAAGATAGTATGTACCCCAACAGATTGGCCACCTTTCTCGATCTACATGGAAAACTTCACTCAAGAGCAGTTTCTCTAACTTCTCATTGTTTAATGTACCTCGTAACTGCATATTCAAAGTGGATATTTACCACCGACTTTGTTTTCCCATCCAATTAAACTCTTATAAAGACTATCGACAAAAAAAAGAATAAATTATATTATACATCGAATGTTGAATATCAAAAACCAAATGAAAGTTAGAAGAAATCCACAAATTTTCTAAAATTTTAAAAAATTGAAAGTTAAAAAACATTTCAAAAAATTGTGTGGCATATGTTCTTTCATAGTCAGGTTTAAGTTTCTCCAAACCAATACCTGTAATTCTTTGACACTTGTTGGCCACTCGCATTGAAACTATGACATATGTAATCATATCTCTCATGTTTGTGGTTGAGTAATAGTTGCGATGTATACTCTTTTATGAAGGATTTATATTACAACAAGTTCTTCTTAAAAAAAAAAATGTAGATCAACATCTTTTAATTTGTTTTGAAATTTATTATTATTTTCATGATTAGAATATTAATATTTTATTACTAAAAATAATAAACTAATCGATGTCATCTCTTTGTTTCGTATACCAAGTAAAAATAGGTAAGAGTTGGAATATTAGGATGGAAAAATAAATTAATTAATGTATTAATCTCGGTAGCAAAAAAAAAAAGGAAAAAAGATCAGAAGAGGATGTTGGAAAAATACCACTTCTCCAATGCTCCTTTTCATAAATAATACTTTTTGAAATATTTTCAAAACTTACCATCCAAAGCTAATTTTTTTTCTTTTTTATAGTTGACAAATTTATTAGGGTTTAGGACTTTAGAGTTTAAGATTTAGTAAAATTGTAAGGTTTATGATTCACTTAGAATTTCCAGTGTTAGGATTTTAGGTTTAATAATTATTATAGTTTAATTGTAGGTGATTTTAGATTTTAGGATTTATTAGGGTGAAAACACTTTTTTGGGGTTTAGGATTTCGTGATTTAAGAAATTTAAACCCTAAACCATAGATTTTAAACCCTAAACCCTATAAATGTTTTAAATGTATAGTGGTATTCTGAAAATTTTATCCATTTTATCATCGTTTTTGAAAAATGATGCACTTAAAGTGGTACTTTTAAAATTGTCCATAAAAAACTCCGATGTTGAAATGTAAATCAAAATAGTTAAAAAAAATTTAATAAAATTTTTCGCAAAAGATAAAATAAAATTGATAGACCGTTTAAAGAAAATGTCTAGAAAAATGGAAAGATGAATAGAGTTAATCCAAAGTTGAAGTAGTAAATAATAGTAATTCCTTAAAAATGATTTGGAGTGCTATAGTGAAATGGAGATGATTTCCTATCATAATCGATGTTAGAATATCATTTAGAAACACACTGAAAATATATTTGTGCATGTATCACAAAATAATAATAATATATTATTGGATATGAAAATATTTCAAATTTCCAAACTTAACTCAGTTGAGTACTGTGCTGTGCAATTGAACTTGTTTCTTCTGTTCTAGAAAATTTTAGTATTTTTCTTTAAACCAAAACCTTATAATACCTTTCATTTGGTTGGTAAAAAAATGGTGTCATGTTTGTGGTTTATTTGAAAATTCGGTGTATAGACTATTTGAAGTTGGAATCAACAATTTTTTGAACTAAATAACTCTTTTATTAATTTTTGGTCGAACATCTTGAAGTAATTGTCTTAGTTATAAATTTATATATATAATATTAATATTTAGTTAAAAATGAATTTTGTTTCTAAGACAATAAATGGTGACTTAACAGTATTAGACATTTAAATTATTAACTGTACCATGCGGTCACTATTTAAAATATCACCATTCCCTACTCTATTTTTATTATATTATTTAAACTATATATATCTTGTAGTGTACGATTTTTTATGCAAACTATACCGCACTTTGTTTCTGTACTAATGTTACCGTTCACACCCTAAATATATTGGTTAGCGTAGAATCAAGTTCGTGATATATCAATTATTAGAGATCTCGTTTAACCTAATCAAATTATCCGATAGTACGCAATCGGATTCGATCTCGACGAATACTGATCCTACCTACATCTAAATGAGTAATATGTAGGTCAGGAAGATGCCAGGCACCCACGTATTTATACATTAATTAACAAAATTAGTGAGATTCTTTGCGTCATCCGAACACCAAGAACGTTGTTTTTCTTTTCTCTTTTGTTAATAATCAGAAAATCTGTGGAACATCATCCTTAAACTGTTTCAAAAGTAATTGAATATATGTGTGTACATATACTTCCATCAGATGTATACATACTAAAACAATATGAAATTATAATATATATTTTTTCGGTAGATAAAGGGGGAAAAAGGAAAACAGAGATTGCGAGACAACACATGGCATGTTTTAAAATCTCGGGGATGGGTTGGTTTTATCGTTATATGTCTTTGACCGTCAACAATGTTTGGCTCCTTAGCTTGATCGTTTTTAACTTTTTAACCCATACAATGAAATGTCCACAAATATATAGTTTCACTTGTGACGTGATAAGCATCTTCTCATTTAAAATCTCGACATTGGTCGGCCTAGGGTTTGTCGCAAACATATAGGAAGTACTTTACTAAAGGCTATATAGCTAAGTACTACTACTTGGCCAGTAGTATAGTCTGTTAATTTAGCTTTATTTGAGTTCGAGGCATAATCTTTTCGTATTTTTGTTATATCGAGTACTTAAAAAATTTGTGGGTTTTAATGATGCAATTAAAGTCAGGAAATGCGGCATAAAAATTTAAGAGATGGGGGTTCCTAATTAATAGGATAGCTACTGATCTCGGACTGTGTGTAAGGGTAGGTCTCAATTAAATAGCATATGCATGTTGTAGTCACTCCGCCGAAATTAACCGCATTATTCTCTCAGCTTCCTATTCCAATTAAAATCCTCAAGTCTCGTTTGTTTCTGACTAGGACGAATCAAATTCTTTAGTTTTTAAACTGTTTCATCAAACCGAATAACAAACTAAGTCAATACAAGTGTATTTATTATTAAAGACAAAGTNGAGAGCTTTAAATGTGTTCTCATCATCAGTGTATTTTAGGTTACATGTGTGTATCCCAATCTGAACCTAAGTGGTCGCTTCTAATGGGATGCTTCTCTTCATAATAATCCAAGAGCCTGATTTAGTTTTTGGTACAAGTAATCTTTTTTTGGAATAAATTGGTACAAGTAATTTGTTTTGTAACTTTGGAGGCTTTGTCAAACTAAACATGTACATATACTAGTTTTTAAACTGTTTCATCAAACCGAATAACAAACTAAGTCAATACAAGTGTATTTATTATTAAAGACAAAGTATATTCNTGTATTTATTATTAAAGACAAAGTATATTCGTTATTTAGCTAAAAATGGTATGTAGCCTCGTAGTTTTATCAAACAACAACTTAAGACGAGTACGTATTAAATTTGAGGAAAAAAAAATGACGAGTATATCTTATTATATGTTCTAGCAAAACTATGTATTAACAGACGTTATTTGTAACGTTTTGTTTTTCAGTTTTTTTCTTTTGAATGATAAATAGACAAAAGAGCATTAAATCGAATATCTACAACGTAATAAAATGAAAAATCAACAAATTGAGTCCAACCGTGATACACAATATTAGATTTGTATGGAAGGTGATTTCGAAAAATCAAAGATGTCAAGTGTAAACATTATTTCTACATGCAGGTATATTGGCCTGTGTTCCCTGAAGCTTCAGTTTCGAGATTCATCCATGAGATAGACAAGATTTCATTAAGGGAGAAAACGGTTTGTTTCTAATCGGTGGTCAATTTCCAACTGTTGTCCTTACTGAAATATATTGTGTTTAGCATCAATTGTAATTTAGGTTCAGTTTGGTCCTTGTTTTAAGGATTGACTTCGTAGATAGACATGTACTATGACCACTCAATCTATTTC
>OVAP01006345.1:0-11879 GCA_900406295.1 Aurinia saxatilis
TCCGCTCCTTGTAAATCCTTGAGTTTTCGTAGGCGGTGTGGCGAATTTCGTGGAGCTCATTCAACGGAATCAATCATCGTGCTTGGGCAGGTTTGATGTCGTAGTTCATCGTCTTGATAGCCCATGCTCATTTATGCCCAAGCTCCAGGGGAAGGTGACAGGCCTTGCCGTAGACAAGGTGGAACGGTGTAGTGCCCAGTGGTGTCTTGTATGCGGTCCTGAAGGCCCACAATGCGTCATCGAATCGTAGGGATCAATCCTTACGAGATGGCTTCACCGTTTTCTGCAGAATGCTCTTGATTTCTCGGTTCGAGACTTCGACCTGGCCGCTCGTCTGTGCATGGTAAGCCGTGGCGACCTTGTGATGCACTCCATGTTTCCTTAACAGGTTTGCACCAAGGGTTCTCAGAAGGTTTCACGCTGTGGGAGGCTGAAGCAGCTGCATTGTCGTCGAGGCTGAGATAAGATATCATTCGCTCCATAGATTTGCTGGAGTCCAACATCCTTGCATAACCTGCAACATCGACATCATTAAAACCAAATCTTCCTTCAACTCTTGTCAAAGCAATCTCTAGCGGGTCGTCAAACAGCATCTCATCAGCAATCTCTGCACCATCCTCCAATGAGTCATCAATGGAGAATGTCTGGCCATCAAGCATTGGCTGTTTCAGCAGCTTGTCCATCAAGCACCACAATTAGCATAAACTTTGCGACAAGGCTTTTGTTGTATTTACCGGAGATGGAGACGCAATTTTCAAGTCCATTGGACTCTCGAATGTTAAAGACACTTGGAGCATCAATGCAGAATTGCTGCTCAACCAGAAAGCTTGATGGGGATTTAGTTTTCACCCAAAATAGGTCCTGCAAGGGCACAGGTCTCGCAGTAGTACTTAGGGATCGTATCCACAGGGAGCAGAGTGTACGCAGTATCACGTCCAAGTTTACTTGAGCTAAGCAACATATATGAAATATGTTGGTGATGATTAATCGACAGCGTGAACTGATCGATCGATTGTTGCGTCTTTCCGTCGATTGCAGATAATGCGTTCGATCGATTGATGCCTGCAAATGCTAAAACAAAATAAAAACATTAGATTAATTAGATAATAAAGGCATTAAGAAACCATGCAATGCATCAGAGGGTCACAAATTGAATTATTCAGGGTAAGGGCTTGTTTAAATATCCTAGTTAAAGCTATATAGTTGATATCACTATTAACTAACTACCCTTATGGTCAGAATTGCTGCTCAACCAGAAAACTTGATGGGGATTTAGTTTTCACCCAAAATAGGTCCTGCAAACGAACATGTCTCGCAGTGGTACTTAGGGATCGTATCCACAGGGAGTAGAGTGTACGCAGTATCACGTCCAATTTTACTTGAGCTAAGCAACATATATGAAATATGTTGGTGATGATGGATCGGCAGTGTGAACTGATCGATCGATTGGTGCGTCTTTCGGTCGATTGCAGATAAATGCGTTCGATCGATTGATGTCTGCAAATGCTAAAACAAAATAATAGGATTAGATTAATTAGATAATAAAGGCGTTAAGAAACCATGCAATGCATCAGAGGGTAACAATTTGAATTATTCAGGGTAGTGGCTTGTTTAAATATCCTAGTTAAAGCTATATAGTTGAAATCACTATTAACTAACTACCCTTATGGTCAGACTTAGCCAGTCTAGTTCGATTGATATCCGAGTTAACTCTAACATATATCTTTTAAGAAAGAGAACTTATGGCCTGATCGACCAATCAATCTAGGCATTAAGTTCAAGAATTCAAATTCTACTAAACTATAAAATAGTAAAGCTTTCATTATCAAGTTTTGGATCTCTTACTCTAAGTGGTGTATTAGTAGCATGTTTATCCTATGATTTATATTAAGTCCTGATATGAAAGTAAGCTTATTAACTAGTCATTACACAGCCATGTTGCCTATCTATCTAACCATGATTCCTCCTAGCAAAGTCCTATTCCTAACTAGAAAAATACTCAATTATGCTAAAGATCAACATAATGACAATGAAAAATGCCATTTTATAAATCAAGAGGGTTCATAATAGCTTCTTTGGAGTGCAGAGATTACAAACTTCGTCCTTGAAAGCAATAATAAAAGCATAATAAAAGATGAGAACAATGAATAAAAAACTATAAACTTTTTAGCCTGGATGCTGGAAACTTTGTGAAGTGTTGTGGTGATTCTCTCTGGCTTAAGTCGTCTGTTTATAGGGGAGAGGGTCCAGCAGTTGGCCGCGACAAATCAGGAAGAGGATTTGGATAGGAATCCAAATATTTGTGTCTATCCTGCTCCGGTTGATCGATCAATATTAGTATAATCCATCGACCAATATATGAAACACGTCTTTGAAGATTCAGTATCTTCTGTGATTATCTCCAACATCTAGTGTCCTGATTAGGAATCATTCTATCTATCTCTTAAGCCAAAAACCAGGATTCACAATCGTTTTTTATCTTTTGGATTGTATCAATGCCTGAGAATTTTCTACCATCAATATATAAATGATTCCTATTTTTCCAAATTGTCCACAACACCCAAGGGAAGGACTTTCTAATTTGAGGAGGAATATGTGCATTCGATTGTAATTACTGTAGATAATGAAGGTTGAAGTATATTGAACCTGAGTGAAAGCCATTTGGTGGAAATGGGTTGTCCGAGAGAGCCCAAATAAGCCTGGCCGCACGACAATCAAACAATACATGATTCGCGTCTTCAAACTCCACACTACAAGACTGACACCTCTGATCAAGACGGATGCCTCTTCTCCTAAGATTAAGGAAGGGTGCCATTCAAAGCTCTCCAGAGAAAATGTTATATCTTACTAAGTATTTTGAGCTTCCACACCTGAGATTTTAGATAGTTAATGCTTGGTACAGCTATGGCCTCCTGAATTAGTGCTTTGTTCTTAACTTGGTTTTGCATCCAAAATCCTGACTTTACTGAGTATGAACCTGATCGAGTATGCTTCCATGTCCAATAGTCTTCCTCTCCAGGTATTGGCTTTATCTTGGGGATGAGCTGTATATCTTGGTCATAGAAAAGATCATCGAGAGAAGTTGAATTCCAGGAACCAGTAGCTTCATCAATTAGATCCTTCACTCTAAGATCAATGTTGACGAGACTATTCTTCATGAAAGGTTCCCTAGCTCTTCCATCATTACGCCAAGTTTCAGTCCAAACGAAGGTGGATTCTCCATTGCCTATATTCTTCTTAAGACCTTTCCGTAGTAAATCCCTACCAAAAAGAATACTTTGCCATGCATAAGATGGTTGATCACCCATTTGTGCCTCCAAAAAGTGATGACCAAAGAAGTATTTGCTTTTGAAGAACTTGGTGAAGAGGGAATCTTTGTCTTGTGCAACTTCCAGGCCTGTTTAGAAAGTAAGGTCTGATGGAACACCTAGAGATCCCTAAAACCTAAACCTCCGAGCTCTTTAGATAGGCACATCTTCTCCCACGATACCTAGTGAATCTTCTTTTTGTCTTCAACTGAATTCAACCAGAAATAGGTGATGACACTGACAATAGATTCACATGTGGTTTTGGGCAATTTGAAGCACATCATAGTGTAAACAGGCATGTACAGAGCAACAGATTTCAAGAGTACTTCCTTGCGACCTAAAGATAAGGATCTGGTAAACCATGTTGAAGTTCTTGAAGCTTATCCCTTATGTAAGAAAGCAACTGAATTTTAGAGGCTGAGAAACATTCTGGAAGACCTAAGTACTTTCCTTTTCCACCTTCAACATGAATACCTAAAATGTTTCTAATAGATAAAGCCTCTTCAGGATCCACCTTTAAACCAAATGTAATAGCCGACTTGCTAACATTGACCAACTGCCATGAATAGTATTCATAAGTTTTCAATACCTGAAGTAAAGAGTGAGCTTATGACAATGTTGCTCTGCGTATGAATAGGGTATCATCAGCAAAAAGCAAATGGCTGACTGCTGGACCTGATGGATGGAACCGTATTCCTGTGAGACTTCTCCTTTGCTCTTTTAATATGAGTAAATGAACTATAACTTCTGTACATAGAATGAACAAAAAAGGGAGAGGGGATCTGTAACATCCCGATTTCTGATATATAATGGTGTATGTGAAGAGGTTTAAGAGAATTGATTTGGCTACCTATGTCACCAAAGTGCACTTATCTTTTTGGTCACTTGTGCAGAGAGAACTCCAGAGTTAAGCGTACTTGAGCTGGAGTGAATTAAGGATGGGTGACCTACTGGGAAGTAATTCGCGGTACCGTGTAACTGCGGACAAAAACACGGGAAAAGATCTCGTGGTGGTTGCAGGGATAATAAACAAATCTTACGAGCCTCTCGAAACTAATGCATCGATCGTCGGACAGGGATGGTGCCTATGGGCCTAGAGAGGGCATGGGGACCTCACCGGTAGGGGCGGTCGAGGCGTTACAGGATCATCCTGACGAATACCACTTCCTGGGTTAACCATACCAAAAGATTGACGATTAATAATTATAGAGTAAATAATTGTGAAAATACAGAAATAAACCCAATCAACCCAAATTGAATGTAACCTCAAGGAAAATAGATTTTTGTTTATTTTGCGAATGATTATACTTTTATTTTAGCGTCTTTTTTACTCATAAATTATAATCGCCACTCTAAGATTTTCCTATTATTTTTTTGACAAAAATATTATGTATATGTCACTTAGTAGATCTTCTTTTCTAATGTAGATTGCATTTTTCACGTTTGATTAATAGTATGCTCGTATGAGATACTTTCTATATGTTTTATGCAAGTATCAGTAAAATGAAAAGTTTGTGTTAATATATATATATTGCTAAAATATATTGCATTTTATTGTTATAGGGTGTGATGTAATAATTTAGCATTATTTTATAATTAATTTCTTAATATTTGAACTCTTCAAAAGTTTATTTAATTTTAGTTTGGCAAAGTACTGGTTAATATAAATTAATCTTTTTTATTTTTTTGTGGAACTATAGCTTTTATTGTTCAATGTTAAGTTTTACTCACTTAAAAATCTCTCTTAAATGTTTGTTTGTGTTGTTTTTTTTTTGTCTGTACCTATTGTAAATTGAATGTTCTAGTTTATCCGAAATTTGATGATTTTATACTTAATAAAAAGTAATATTTGAAAATTATACTACATAGTCAAATATAACTATAAAACATCGAGATTCTATTGGTCTCATAAGATCTTAGTATTGATGTAGACATACGAATTTGAAACATCCATACTCACATAGCAAGTTTCCAATAATATCATCTATAATCCAATTCAAAATGGTTAACTCTTTTAATAAATGATATGAACTGATTATTGTAATTAAAGAAAAGTCTTCAATCAAGTAGTAGCGAGGAATAATTGTTAGATCGGAAAGACACAATTACCAGTCAATTGTGTGATAAAAACACGTCACTGAAGCAAGTTGTTAATGTTGTCGATCACCAATTGTAAGGTACTTTTTACGAATACAACTTGAAACAGTTTGAAAACCCGGTCATGAAATTTTTTTTTTTAATGTCCTATTCCTATCGTTTTCTTTCTTTGTTTGATTTTTCTAGTGTTCTTCTTAAAAAATCTCGTGTTTTAAAGTTCAGTTTTATTATTTTATGGGTAAAATTTTTCAAATATATAATTAAGATAAAAAATATGTATCAAATATCTTTTTACTCAAAAATAACTTTCAATTTAAGAGTTAATATATAAAAAAATTTTTGTGGAAAATGTTTTTTTTTTAAATTTCATGAGCTATTAAAATAATAATTAAATGGTAGTTATTGTCAGAAAGTAATGTGTAGTAAACATTAAAAATGGTCTAAGTCGTTGGTATTTGAAGAGAGGTGAGGGTAAGGTGACACTCTAAGAAGGGATCAAACTCTCCTTTATATATTTATATATACAATAACTATAATTAGGGGTGGCCACGGATCAAATAGTTACAAAATTTTAGTATTTGTTTTCTGATTTGTTTTATACAGATAATGAATTTTGTGATCTGATTTGTTTTATACGGATAATGTATTTTGTGATCCGATCCGGTTTTTTTTTCTTATATCCGTACCGATTTGAAACTATATTTTCATTTTAATATCCATGGAGATCCTATCCGATCCGTTTGAAACAAATAAAATTCTAAAACTATATATTAAAACACAACTCATAATTCATATATTTCTTTAACATAATCTAATATTTTACAAAACTTTTAATGAGTTTTTCATCAAACTATTTAATGGACTAAAAAATATAATATTAATAAAACAAGTAATTTTATATATTACAAGATAAAACATTATTGATATATATATATTTGACATTTTTAAAATGATATTTTTATTTGATTTTGCTTTTATGGATACTATAGTTTAATATTTGATTTATATTTGATCATTAGAAATATTTGAATCTATCAGATCGAATCAAAATAAATATAGAATCGAATCTGATTGAAAGGATATTTTGCCATGCATAACTACCATGGTTTTCCATATTGATTACCGAAGTAAGAGAGACCATTTGAAAAAGTTTAAAGCAAAGTTTGACTAACTGACTGACTCCCACTTGTGGGTTTAGGACTTATTGGTTAAAGTCGACGATTTCATTAGCTCTTTAACCAGTGCTTTTTGTTAAAGTAGATGCTATATATAATTATCCTAAATATATATATATACATATAACAGATCAAATAGGATATTTGACATATTGATAAGAGGCTATTTGCGTGTCGTTTCTAGATTCATCAAAACCTTAAGTTAACCACAAGCCACTATATGTGATTGTAGTAGAGTTTAGGAATAAACCCACTAGGGGAAAATGACTAACATTTTAAGTACATTAAATCATATTTATACTCAAGCAATGAAGAGTGTTTGGTTTTAGTAACAAGCAAAATACAACAATAAACAAGAAATAGACAATAAAGCAAGTTAAAACGAAGCAAGAAAATTAATAGAGATAGATATTGATCAATGGGTAATAGCAATAACGATCATGATTAATTAGTAATGATCTCGTGGAGGCTAATTTACAAACATGACACACAATCCTAGGCAAATGACCACTAATCTATAAAACATTATATATATATATATATATATTAAAAACGGATCCAATCAGATATTTGATATTTTTAAAATAATATTTTTATTTGATTTATTTTTATGGATACTATAGTTTAATATTTGATTTATATTTGATCATTAGAAATGTTAGAATTTATCAGATCGAATCAGAATGAATATCGAATCGAATCTGATTTAAGGTATATTTTGCCCACGCATAACTACGATGGCTTTCCATATTGATTACCGAAGTAAGAGAGACCATTTGAAAAAGTTGAAAGCAAAGTTTGACTAACTGACTGACTCCCACTTGTGGGTTTAGGACTTATTGGTTAAAGTCGACGATTTCATTTGCTCTTTAACCAGTGCTTTTTGTTAAAGTAGATGCTATATATAATTATCTTAAATATATATATATATATATATATATATATATATCTATGTATAACAGATCAAATAGGATATTTGACATATTGATAAGAGGCTATTTGTGTATCGGTTCAAGATTTATCAAAACCTTAAGCTAACCACAAGCCACTATATGTGGTTGTAGTAGAGTTTAGGAACAAATCCACTTGGGAGAATGACTAACAATGTAAGCACATTAAATCCTAATTATACTAAAACAATCAAAAGTGTTTGGTTTTAGTAACAAGCAAAAGACAAAAATTAAAAAAAGAAATAGACAATAAAGCAAGTTAAAACGAAGCAAGAAAATTAATAGAGATAGATACTGATCAATGGGTAATGGTAATAACGATCATGATTAATTAGTAATGACCTCGTGGAGGCTAGATAACAAGCATGACACACAATCCTAGGCAAAAGACCACTAATCTATAGATTAACCCAAATCCTTTTGGTGTTAATCCCCTTTGACTAATTTCTCAATTGCTAAATTAATGAAACTCAAGCAAGAAAACTCAAGTCCAATCAACCACTAAGCACCTTAACTCATTTCCCAATGGCTAAGGTGACATAGCAAAGCATTTGGTTCATTCAAGCATTTAATCAAACACTTGGTAGGTGTATGAAATGCTTATGATCTAATTCCTAATGAGTCAAAGAAGGAATAAAATTAATCATACAAGATGCTTAAGGAAAGAATAGAAAACTAACCCTAGTTCAGAAGATCAACACTAATCACCCATTAATCTACCAAACCCATCAATCAATACAGAGACTACTCACTCATAATCATAGAATAAAAAAAGACTAAGATAATAATAATCATAATCATGATTAAATGATGAGACGAATAGTTTCCCCAAACCAAAAATCAAATCTATTAATCGTAAACAAGATCTAAGAGGATTACAAGGAGAGAGTTTTGTGGTTTCTCTAAAGAGATAAGTTTATCCTCTAAAAGTGAAAGCAAAAAGGTATTTAAAGATAAGAAGGAGGGAGTCAATATAATTAAGATAAGGTCAACAAAAATAAGGGAAGGGATTCCGTGCACTGAGATCGGACGTCGAGATCGGACGTGTGTCCGATCATAGTGCACATGGAGATGAGAAATTTGTGTGCAATGAGATTGGGCCGGAGGATCGGATGCCATGCCCGATCTGGACGTCATTCACTTCAATCTTGTTTCTTTTCTACTTCTTTGCTTCCTCCGTTACTCAATTTCTCATCCACTTGTTCTTCAAGCTTCATCTAAGTCTTCTCCATGTTCAAGTAGTTTCAAAAGTACCTAAATCATGCAAATATGCAAAGCAAAATGCAAGAATAATAAAACTCCTAAACACAAGCTAAAATGACAAATGTGGATGAATGTACAATAAACTAGCACAAGTGCATGACAATTGAGACTAAATGATATGAAAACAATGGTAAAAGCATGGATAAAAGACAACATATCAATTCCCCCAAGCTTAAGTTTTGCTTGTCCGCAAAAAAACCAAAGTTGAAACCAACATATCAATTTTGTGGTAATCAACGGCTTTCTATATTGATTATCGGAGTAAGAGTGGCCATTTGAAAAAGTTGAAACCAAAGTTTGACTGACTGATTGAATCCCACTTGTGGGTTTAGGACTTATTTGTTAAAGTCGACACTTTCATTTGCTCTTTAACCAGTGCTTTTGGTTAAAGTAGATGCTATATATAATTATCCTAAATATATATCTACGTATAACGGATCAAATAGGATATTTGACATTTAAAAAAATGATATTGATAAGAGGCTATTTGCGTGTTGTATGTAGCTTTATCAAAACCTTAAGCTAACCACAAGCTACTATATGCGGTTGTAGTACAGTTTAGGAATAAATCCACTAGGGGAGAATGACTAACATTTTAAACACATTAAATCCTATTTATGCTAAAGCAGTCAACAGTGTTTGGTTTTAGTAACAAGCAAAATAAAACAATAAACAAGAAATATACAGTAAAGCAAGTAAAAATGAAGCAAGAAAATTAATAGAATTAGATATTTATCAATGGGTAATGTCAATAACGATCATTATTAATTAGTAATGACCTCGTGGAGGCTAGTTTACAAGCATGACACACAATCCTAGGCAAAGGACCACTAATCTATAGATTAACCCAAATCCCTTTGGTGTTAATCCCTTTGGAGATAAAAGATTTGACTAATTTCCCAATTGCCAAATTAATGAAACTCAAGCAAGAAAACTCAAGTCCAATCAACCACTAATCACCTTAACTCATTTCGCAATGGCTAAGGTGACATAGCAAAGCATTTGGTTCATTCAAGCATTTAATCAAACACTTGGTGCGTATGAAATGCTTATGATCTAATTCCTAATGAGTCAAAGAAGGAATAAAATTAATCATACAAGATGCTTAAGGAAACAATAGAAAACTAACCCTAGTTCAGAAGATCAACACTAATCACCCATTAATCTACCAAACCCATCAATCAATACATAGACTACTCACTCATAATTATAGAATCAAAAGAGACTAAGATAATAATAATCATAATCATGATTAAAAGATGAGATTCATAATTTCCCCAAACCAAAAATCAAATCTATTAACCTTAAACAAGATCTAAGAGGATTACAAGGAGAGAGTTTTATGGTTTCTCTATAGAGATAAGTTTATCCTCTTAAAAGTGCAAGCAAAAAGGTATTTAAAGATAAGAAGGCGGGAGTCAATATAATTAAGATAAGGTCAAAAAAGTTAAGGGAAGGGATTCCGTGCACATGGAGATGAGAATTTTGTGTGCAATGAGATCGGGCCAGAGGATCGGATGCCATGCCCGATCTGGTTGTTATTCACTTCAATCTTGTTTCTTTTCCACTTCTTTGCTTCCTCCTTTACTCAATTGCTCATCCACTTGTTCTTCAAGCTTCATCCAAGTCTTTTCCATGTTCAAGTAGTTACAAAAGTACCTAAATCATGCAAATGACAAATGTGGATGAATGTACAATAAACTAGCACAAGTACATGACGATTGAGACTAAATGATACGAAAACAATGGTGAAAACATGGCTAAAAGACAACATATCAGTTTCCCCAAACTTAAGCTTTGCTTGTCCGTAAAAAAACAATAAAAAGCAATAAATGATTTTTTATTGTTTTCTGTAGCCTTTTGTTTGTTCGAGGACTGGTATTTTACCACTTTTCACTATGAATTTCAAGTACTTTTGATGAAAAAACCAAATCATTTCAAGATAAATGTTATGATTTTCACCATTTTTATGTTTTCAAACTTTTTCTGGAGAAAACAAACTTTCTAGGTACAAAGATGGATGTTTCTCGCTTAAATCAGAAATCCGGTGCAAGGAGAAGATGGGCAGAGAAAATGATGTACAAATTGGATTCAAGTGAATTTTGAAGATAAGTAAACCACGTGAACTAGCTGGTACATGGGCCTGTAATCAAGTTATTCGGCCAAATAACCTTGGAGTTATAGCCTAGACATTTAAAAGAAGTGTTCTGAAGCCCATTACTCCTAAGGCCCAATCGAACGACTGAAGTAACTACGATCAGGAAGAGGATAACTACAAAAGCTTCTAGAAACTGCTCGGGATCACTCCATATATTTAGATATTATCTGAAGGCAACATCAAACGCGTGAGAAGATTTAGAAGATATCAAAATGGATCTTTCTAGAAGGAATCGATCGAATATCCCTCCTCTTCAGTTGATTCATCTCTATCACTTCACTGAAGCCCTCAGGCCTCCCTTCACCCTCTATATAAATAGACCTCTCGTCTCCGAAAGAGGTGTGCCTCTCCATCTGATATACCTCATATTTTACCGGTTTTTATCATAATAAACATATAATTATTTATATTTTAGAGTCTATATTATTATTATTAGAGTCCAAAAGAGTCATTCTAGGTGCACGAAGGATTTTTGGTAACTTGGTGAATTAAGGAGAAAATATGGAGAAAAGGGAAATAAATAAATGGAATGATAATGCAGAAGCAGTCCGACGTTCCTTAAAGATCATGTCAGACGAAGGCCTTCCCGAAGGGATTTTAATCTCAAATTTGGACACGACATAGGAAATTGAGTTAGCTTCATTTTGGCGGTGGTTTCAACTCATTCTGATTAATGGTTAAGGAGATATGACGGTTTTACTGAAGACATATCATTCTGGCGGGCAGAAAAGGAAATATTCCCAAATCTGAAGATGGAGATTTTCCTTAATCTTTTATGTTAATTCTCTAAACCTAAAATTCGTCCATGACCTTATAAATACTTATCTTGCAGCCATTGTTTAGTCTATGCTTTAATTTACTTTAGAGATAGTTTTGAGAGAAGTTTCTTGAACCCTTTTTATTTATATTATTGCATCTCTTTTCTATT